>JBCFYV010001460.1:0-51058 GCA_039000515.1 Timema cristinae | reverse complement strand
CTCCACCCAACCCCCCATCCCCCAAACCCCTCTCAATTATGCAAAATGAGTCACAAAAACCCTCCCTTCGGGAAAAAAAAAAAAACACCATAAATGCCCCTCTCTGAAAACCCAACCCCCCCCCCTCCCCCCCCTTGCCATCCAACCCCCAAACCTCCCATCGAGGGCTCCCCCCCCCCCACATCCTCCCCCAAAACCCTATCCTGCCATCTCAGAATCCAAAAAAAACGGGATTAATGCCTTTTGCCGCCGTATTCTCATTTTCCCCTTACGACTCATCGTACAGTAGGTTAAGTACCTAGTAGAAGACGAAACCCCCCTCAAACCAAAAATCCGTTTTAGCGTTTGAGGGGTAAAATTAAAACACGCGCAATTTATATTCGTCCCCCAAAAAAAAACGTTTTAAAATTTTTCGAGGGTGTTTCCCCGCCCACCTCCCCCGGATTTAAACTACCCGCTTTTGCAAGAAGTCGTCCAAAAGCATTTTTTATTTCCACCCCTGAATAAAATGATTTATAATTTTAAAATCATTAGTGAAATTTTTGGGTAACGCTAATTTCAAAAACGTGAGCCAAACAAATTTTCAATGATTTAACAACGACAAAGCTCCTTTTTTGGTGACTCAGATAATCGTTTTTGGGAAACACCTTCTTTTTTGTGCTCCAATACCGTTTTCCCCCCCCCTCATTTTGATATAAATTCCGCTTTAATCCTCAACACATCGGCTATACCAAATCGGCATTACTCGAATTACTTTTGTTAATTATTCATAAAAGTGTTCACAAACAATTTTATCACATCTACGGTACGAAACGCCGACCAGTTTATCGAGGTTTTTTCCCGTGTTTTGTGATCGTGAGCCAATTTAAAACGTATGGCGCCGTACCTCTGAGCAAGAAAGTTTTTTAGACTAGAGAAACACGTCATTAGATAATGCCTTGGACTCACGTTCGTAATCAAAGGGTTGAAACGAACTAAGATATCTCTGCCTAAGGTGTTGAACCGAGTATAAGTTCGTCCTGTCTCCGTTATTATTGTAAATGAGTCATTAGTGTTTGTAACCCCTCCCGCATAATCAAAAATGTGTTGGCGTTGTCTGTTAATGTCTGAGGTAGAGGGTATAGATTCGTCGGCTATAAATGTTTGTTTGTTAGACACTATAAAAAGATCAAAGAAAATTAATTGTTAGTTTAAATAATATATTGAGAATATAGAAACACACAAAAAATTTAAAAAATAAGTATAGATAAATATAAAATATTAGTTTAACTAATAAATTGAACACTAGAGAAATAATAGTAAAATTATGCTTACTTTTACCAGAGAGCTTGGTGTTGTTTTTTACGTGACAACTTCTTTTCAGTCGACAAGATGTTGATGAAATGATAACTTGGTATAGTTAAATTCTCCTTTTATAGACCTTCAGCTCAATGTGTTTTTCTGAACACAGCTTTCAAACTTATGTGTGTTGATTTCTGCACCACACCTTTCACCAGCGACCTGAATATCTAATTAGAAAGATACGTGCTTCTCTATGACTATCTGGTAGAAAGTTGATTACATAATGATTACATAATATTTCTAATAGGTATATATATAAAGAAAGGCGGGAATATTAACTATATTATATTGATCATCATGGCTTCATCATCATCATCATCATCAGTGATAAGTGTTCCTGTCGATCGTGAATACGTGAGAGTATATAAAATAGAATCACCATTGTCGGACTTAGCTGGATGTAATTGTTTCAACTTTCAACACAAGCAGACAAGCATTGGATGTCTTCTAATATCCAAAGAATATCAAGACAATAAAGAGTTGGAGATCAGCCTGGAACAACCGAGTTATTTAACAGGAAACATTGTGAGAGAGGATTATAGAGACCATCCAGCTTCTAATATAAAGATAACTTACCATATCTGTTCTGAAAGATGTTTTAAAATTTCAAGATATAATTACTGTCCAGAATTTAAAAGAACTTGCTGTGAGTTCGTTTCGTGGGAGTATTTATATGCAGAAGAAGCACTTAAAAAACAAAGGAAGAAATCGTTTGACGACATTTATTGGAAGGAATTCGCTGACAATTACTACAAGGATCCTGCCAAAGGAGGACTACTCACTCTAGAGGAAGCAGAGGATCATCTCAACCGTGACTAAGACTGAGCTGGAGGCCATAGAAACGTCGGCAGAAGATTGGGATAAAGAAATCGAAAAAGTATTTTAAGTTTCATTCAATTAATTAGATTATATTTTCAAAAAGTATTTTAAGTTTCATTCAGTTAATTAGATTATTTTTTCAAAAATTATTTAAATTACATATTAGTAATAAGAGCAATATAACTTTGTTAGTGTATAATTAAGTATAAAGTCATTAATAATTCAAACGTCCTGCTGTCTATGAAATTATAAATTTTAATCATGTATGTTGTTTAATTAATTCATCCTCTGTGTAGTTATTAATTTTAAAAAAATAAAGTTTTCATAGCTGATAAACATGATCAAATCTAGTCTATTTATTTTAATTTGATATATAACTAACTAAACATTTAAACTGATTACAATTCATATACACTTAAAAAACTTGTCTAACAGAAATTATCTTGGCGCTGACCTTTTAAAACTAACCTCTCCTTGTTTTTTAAAACTGGTTTTATTTTACACAGATGGATTTCACACTGAATACAAACTCAGTTGAGATTAAAATTATCCAACTGTTTAAAACATGTTTGTTATTTTTTTTAAACAAAACTCACATTATGGAAACGTAGGAAACGTGTTGTTTCCTATTTATATTTATACTGAATAATAACTCAGTTGAGAGTAAAATTTTCCAAACGTTAAAATGTTATATTTTAGTCATAATGAGTAGAGTATTGTTAGTTACGGCATATACATGAAAAATCATAATACAATAACTCTACCTCGACACTTGATAGTCATTCAAATCTGATGTGACGTCTAATGCATTCCCCCATAAAACATGTTCAAATCTATTTATTTCAATTATTTTATATATAAAAATAACTAAACATTTAAACTGATTACATCACTAAAGTCTGGCGTCACTCACAGACGCAGTCAATATTATTTTATAAACAGTGATGCAAAAACTGAATATATTCTTAATATCATAATTCATTCAAATCTAATGGGACGTCCAGAACGTCACCAAGGCTGACCTATCTCACTGACGACTGACGTCACTAAAGCCTGGCGTCACTCACAGACGCAGTCAATATTATTTTAATAACAGTGACGTAAAACTGGATATACCAGGGCTCTTACTACTCCCTTCCTTCAGGATATCTTGTGAATGTGGGGGAATGTCAGACCACTACCGTGGTTCGGATTCCACGTTAAACTGTGGATCCTTCATTTCATCTCACCAGTAATCGAAAGATGTATTTTTTCCCGTCAAGGATGAACAGAGTATGTGTTTTTTTTCAACTCTACACGAATGTGGGTTCACTTCCTCTAATTTCTGTGATTTTACAAATAATAACACATATTTTCCCAAAAAAACCCTTCCTTCAGGATATCTTGTGAATGTGGGGGAATGCCAGACCTCCACCATGGTTCGGATTCCACGTTAAACTGTAGATCCTTCTTTTCATCTCACCATTACACATTAGCGTATAAACCGAACGGGTAGTAAGATAATACATAATAGTCTACTCTTCCTCATTGATTCGTTCAAATCTCAGTCATGCTGAATGATAATGCTAAACATTTAAAAAAGTATTTTCAACATAATAGTCTACTCATTCTCATTGATTCGTTCAAATCTCAGTCAGGCTGAATGATAGCGCTAAACATTATCAATGTTAGCATTAAAAAAATGTATTTTCGAGTCATACATTTAATATGATTTTAGTTAATCTAATTAGAGGTATTCAGTTCCTAGCATCACGTCTTACTACCCGTTCGAGTTATACGCTTATGAACTAATTACGCTAATATTTTTAGATATAAGAAAAGGGTTATATTTATAAGAAGTGTACTCGCTTTTGCATGAAGTAGAATCGTATCTCATTGATTCGTTCAAATCTCAGTCAGGCTGAATGATAGCGCTAAACATTATCAATATTAGCATTTATGAACTAATTACGCTAATATTTTTAGATATAAGAAAAGGGTTATATTTATAGAGGACAACTCGCTCTTACCTTTAAATGCGTATATATCCCGAATTAAACACACACACACACACGCACACACACACACACACACACACACACATTAGCTTCAATGTTTGTATATCATGGCTTCATGAACAGCTGACTAGATGTCCCTGTTTGTTTTTTATAGCTGTCTCAGAGCCGCTCGAAGAGATCATAGAGCAAGTTGACCCGAAATGAAGAAGATAATACTGAGAGGAGAGTAGGGCCTTTTTAGAGCATAGTGCACTCAAACATGGCAGAACCACCAACAAAACGATTGCGTTTGTCACCTCCTATCATTGTATCTCGGCAAACTAATGGGAATAGGGTGTATACTCTCGCGGATCTAGACGCTAATGAACAACTTTTAATTAGATACTTGAAACATGACGTTGCACTTCGTGAAGGGAAGTTGTATAATGCTTACATTGAGCATATACCTGGTCGAATTAAGACCTCGAGCGTACTGATATCGGACCATGACAATATAGACGTACAGATCCAAAGACTTTTGACCTTATCACGAAACTTAGGTACAGGATTTACTCAGTTTAGGCTTTACCTGGAGCCGCTAGGACTATCTATTAAACTTATTGAACAAGCATACGCTCGACGTATAAAGACATACTCAATCAGCAACGAGTTAGCCTATAAGGATCCCGTACAGTTTCTCGTTGCGTGCGGAGATATTTATGTAAAGACTGTAGAAAAAGAATCAAACGCGAACGGCCCGATAAAGGTAAATTGTAGCCTCATTTGCGAGTTTAAGCATCCTACTGATGGTAGAATTGAAAAGGGTTATTTCAATTCTTCTCTATACAATATATTTAACACACTAAACTTGGAGGAAATATACGAGAATAACGTGGTCTTCCCACTGCTTGCTCAGATTGAGGGCTTCGTTTCTAGAGACTCAGGGTGGATATACAACGGCACGTTGGAAATGAGAGTAAATTTCTCGAAAAACTCGGCTTTCTCGATCGGTGCCCACGTTCAAATCCCTGAAACTATAGCCAGACGTAGAGCGCTGATAAATGTTCAAGCTGAAGAAGGACTTTGCTTCCCAGTATCCGTATTGGCGTGCCTCTTTGAGCCGACAGGGGGAGCTCAGCGTTTATCGTCTTATCCTAATTTTCGTGACGTGTTGAATCTAGATGGGATCCCGCTTCCGTTCGAAATGAGATATATTGAACGCTTCGAAAGGCTTAACGATATATCTGTTAATGTGTACACTGCAAAACACGAAGGTAGTGATTCTTATGTGGACACTGCAGACAACTCTAAAAAGTTAGTGATCGTTCCCGTGCATGTCAGCGCTAAAGAGTGTGCTAGACATGTTCATTTATTCATGATAAAAGTACATGGGACGGAAAATTATCATTTCAGCGCAATCAAAAATCTGTCACGGTTAATAAACCCTCAACTAGCGCCCTTGTCTGACACAAGACGTAGGTATTTTTGTGACCGTTGTTTGAGCTCTTTTCTGACTGAAAATAAACTTGTAAAACATAAAGAAACGTGTAAAAAATTTGGAGCGGTAAGGAATACATTCCCTCAAGGGGAAAATAAATTCCTGGCGTTCTCACAGTATAAACAACAGGAGAAAACAGGATTTATCGTGTACGCTGACTTGGAGAGTATGTTCGTGCCTATAGAAACGTGTGATCCTGACACGAAATTTTCTTATACTGAGAATGTACAGAGTCATGTAGCGTATTCTGTAGTCATGTACACTAAATGCATTTTTGATGATAATCTCTCGGAGTACCGATACTTCACGGGAAAAGATTGTACAGACCAATTTGTTGAAGCTCTCGTAGATACGGCAAAGCGCGTACTAGATTATTATAGTACTGTAGTTCCAATGACTCCGCTAACACCTGCTCAAAGAGATGCTCACAATACGGCCACACATTGTCATATTTGTGAAAAACCCTACGCGAATGATTATATCCGCGTTATGGATCATTGTCACTTGACAGGACTTTACCGTGGTAGCAGTCACGCAGGGTGTAGTATTAATTACAAGAACCCTAGTCATCTGAGCGTGGTTATCCATAACGCACGTTGCTACGATAATTTTTTCCTTCTCGAATCACTTGTTGAACGTAGAGAAACTGATCCGTTCACAGGGGAGAGCGTTCTTGCCAATCCAGGGAATGTTAAGGTTATTGGCGAGACAATGGGAAGATTCAAAGTAATCATGAAGTATATTCGGCACGGGTTTCGAGGGATCACAATTAAAATTATAGATAGTTTCAGCTTTCTGTGTACTTCCCTAGAGAAATGCGTATCTTACCTCGAACCTGAGCAGCTTAAAATCACTCGTAAGTGTCATCCTGATGATGAACGTTTCAAACTAGTCGCTCGTAAAGGGGTGTTCCCCTATGACTATATAGATTCATTTGAGCGGCTGAACGAGACTCAGTTACCGAGCAAAGATAAATTTTATAACGCGCTCACGGATAGTCATATCTCTCAGGAAGACTATGATCACGCCTGTAAGGTTTGGCGGCTATTCGAATGTAAGAATCTTTGGGATTACTCGAACCTCTACCTTCATACCGACGTAACACTACTGGCCGACGTCTTTGAGAACTTTCGTGATCTTTGTATGAAGACGTATAGGCTCGATCCCGGATGGTCTCTTACTGCCCCCAGTCTAGCGTACCAAGCTCTATTGAGAATAACCCAAGTACGTCTCGAATTAATAGATGACGTAGATATGCATCAATTCATTGAGGGAGCTATTCGAGGAGGGATATGTTTCGTAGCTAATCGTCATTCTGTAGCTAATAATCGTTATATGAGTTCATTTGACCGTTCCAAACCAGAGTCTTACCTCGTTTATCTAGACGTGAATGGACTCTATTCATTTAGCATGTTGAGCTCATTACCCTATGGAGGGTTCAGATGGCTTGAAAATGATGAAATTGAACGTTTGGACGCGCTAAACGTGGAGGACGATGCGGATACGGGCTATATCTTGCAGGTAGATCTTGAATATCCGCAAGATGTACATGACGCTCATTCTGACTTGCCGTTCTGTCCTGATGAAAGGGATTCCACCCGTAGGGAAACACGAGAAATTGTTAACGACTCTAGCTGATAAGACTAGGTACGTCATTCACTATCGTCATCTAAAGTTATGTTTAGTGAATGGGTTGAAACTGACGAGAGTCCACCGTGTTCTCAATTTCAAACAATCTCCGTGGATGGCGCCGTATATCAAGCTGAACGCGGAAATGAGGAGCAAAGCGAGCAATCAGTTTGAAAACATGTTTTTCAAATTGATTTACAATGCCGCATTCGGCCGCCTTATATCTAACAAGAGGGCCTACCGTACGGTAAAAATAACTACCAGGTGGGAAGGTAAATTTGGAGCTGGTAACCTTTTAGCCAGTCCAAACTTTAAAAACCGTATGATTGTATCAGAAAACCTGGTCATCATTGAGATGGAACCGCAGGAGATTTACTTTGATATGCCAATTTATGCGAGATTCGCCATTTTGGAAATCTCTAAAGTAGTCATGTACGGTCTACATTACCAGGTCATGGTTCCTGCCTTCCCACCAGGTACGTTAAAACTCCAATACACTGACACAGACTCGCTTCTCTACTATATGACTGTCGAGGACGCCTACCAACGGCTTATCCCGTTAGCTAATGACTATCTGGACACCTCCACTTACGGACAAGACAATGTTTACGGCATGCCTGCAGTAAATAAAGGGGTGCTCGGTAAACTAAAAGACGAGACTCGAGGTCAGATCATCACTGAGTTCATAGGTTTACGCCTAAACTCTATTATTTGCTGTGCAAGGGGGTGGTGAGATGCTCAGGCTAAAGGTGTCAAGAGTAGCGCGTTAAGAACGCTCTCTTTAGAGGACTATCGTAATTGTTTAACTAATGAAACGGTAGTCATGAGAGAAGCTCGTTCAATAAGAGCTGTAGGATTCAAACTTTACACGCAAAAATTTAATCGGGTTGCACTATGCTCTATCGATGACAAACGACACGTTTTACCTGGATCAGTCAGAACTCTACCTTGGGGTCATTACTCTATAAGCGATTAACCAACTACTTCCTTCCAAGAGACGCTGATTGAAGCTGGACCATCATGTGCGTATGTCAGTGGGTGATCTACAAGCGAACAGGCATCTACTAACCCTCATGTCAATGTTAGTGCTCTTTTTTTAAAAAAAGACTTGAGAAAAATAAACTAATTTAGCGCATATCTGTTTAAAAAGAGTTTTCAGTAGGTGTAGTCACTAGAAAAAAATGTTAGTGCTTTTAAAAAAAGACTTGAAAAAAAATATGCTAATTTAGTATGTATCTGTTTAATGTCACTAGAAAAAAATGTTAGTGCTTTAAAATAGACTTGAGAAAAAAAATATGCTAATTTAGTATGTATCTGTTTAAATAGAGTTTTCAGTGTGCGTATGTTCTGATTAATGCCACTAGAAAAAGACTTAAGAAAAAAGCAGGCGTATGTTTTGATTAATGTCACTAAAAACAAATGTTAGTGCTTTAAAAAAGACTTGAGAAAAATATTCATGTTCTGTAACTTGACTGAAGAAAAAATATACTAATTTAGCGTGTGTATCTGTTTAAAAAATGTTTATCATTATATTCATTAAATAGAGTTTTCTGTGTATGTATGTTTTGATTAATACAAAAGTGAATAATTAACGTCACTATACCTTTATCATTAGAAAAAAATGTTAGTGCTTTAAAAAAGACTTGAGAAAAAAAATATTCATGTTCTGTAACTTGACTGAAGAAAAAAATATACTAATTTAGTGTGTATCTGTTTAAAAAATGTTTATCATTATATTCATTAAATAGAGTTTTCTGTGTGTGTGTGTGTGTGTATTGTTTTTTACCTGCCCTCTCCAGGATTACAACTCGGACCTCTCAGAGAACGTAAGGTGACAGTTAGGATTAGAACCTAGGTCTCTCAGAGTACAGACTGGTACAATAACCAGCTTCAGTCAGGGTTACAACCTGTCCTCTCCAGGATTACAACTCGGACCTCTCAGAGACAATCTGGTACAATAAAAGTCGCTCAGAGTACAGACTGCTACAATAACCAGCTACAGTCAGGGTTACAACCTGGACCGCTCAGAGACTAGTCTGGTACAATAAAAGTCAGGATTAGAACCTAGGCCTCTCAGAGACTAGTCTAGTACAATAATGGAAGGTGACAGTTAGGATTAGAACCTAGGTCTCTCAAGAGTACAGACTGGTACAATAACCAGCTACAGTCAGGGTTACAACCTGGACCGCTCAGAGACCAGTCTGGTACAATAAAAGTCAGGATTAGAACCTAGGTCTCTCAGAGACTAGTCTAGTACAATAATGGAAGGTGACAGTTAGGATTAGAACCTAGGTCTCTCAAGAGTACAGACTGGTACAATAACCAGCTACAGTCAGGGTTACGACCCTGGACCTCTTAGAGTACAGTTTGCTACAATAATACGGGGCTAGCCAGTTACAGTCTGGATTAGAACCTGAGCCTCTCAGAGTACAGTTTGTTACAATAATACGAGGTAGCCAGTTACAGTCGGGTTTAGAACCTGAGCCTCTCAGAGATCAGTCTGGCACAATAAAACGAGGTAGCCAGTTACAGTCAGGGTTACAACCTCGGACCTCTTAGACTACAGTTTGTTACAATAATACGAGGTAGCCAGTTACAGTCGGGTTTAGAACCTGGGCCTCTCAGAGACCAGTCTGACACAATAAAACGAGGTAGCCAGTTACAGTCGGGTTTAGAACCTGAGCCTCTCAGAGATCAGTCTGACACAATAAAACGAGGTAGCCAGTTACAGTCTGGGTTACAACCTCGGATCTCTTAGAGTACAGTTTGTTACAATAATACGAGGTAGCCAGTTACAGTCGGGTTTAGAACCTGGGCCTCTCAGAGATCAGTCTGGCACAATAAAACGAGGTAGCCAGTTACAGTTGGGTTTAGAACCTGGGCCTCTCAGAGATCAGTCTGGCACAATAAAACGAGGTGGCCAGTTACAGTCTGGGTTACAACCTCGGACCTCTTAGAGTACAGTTTGTTACAATAATACGAGGTAGCCGGTTACAGTCGGGTTTAGAACCTGGGCCTCTCAGAGATCAGTCTGGCACAATAAAACGAGGTAGCCAGTTACAGTTGGGTTTAGAACCTGGGCCTCTCAGAGATCAGTCTGGCACAATAAAACGAGGTAGCCAGTTACAGTCAGGGTTACAACCTCGGACCTCTTAGAGTACAGTTTGTTACAATAATACGAGGTAGCATGTTACAGTCGGGTTTAGAACCTGGGCCTCTCAGAGATCAGTCTGGCACAATAAAACGAGGTGGTCAGTTACAGTCTGGGTTACAACCTCGGACCTCTTAGAGTACAGTTTGTTACAATAATACGAGGTAGCCAGTTACAGTCGGGTTTAGAACCTGGGCGGATTAAAACCTAGGCCAGGGTTACAACCTCGGACCTCTTAGAGTACAGTTTGTTACAATAATGCGAGGTAGCCAGTTACAGTCGGGTTTAGAACCTGGGCCTCTCAGAGACCAGTCTAGCACAATAAAACGAGGTAGCCAGTTACAGTCAGGGTTACAACCTCGGACCTCTTAGAGTACAGTTTGTTACAATAATACGAGGTAGCCAGTTACAGTCGGGTTTAGAACCTGGGGAGCCTCACAGAGACCAGTCTGGCATAATAAAACGAGGTAGCTAGTTACAGTCAGGGTTACAACCTCGCACCTCTTAGAGTACAGTTTGTTACAGTCGGGTTTAGAACCTGGGCCTCTCAGAGACCAGTCTGGTACAGTCAGGGTTACGACCCCGGACCTTTAGAGTACAGTTTGCTACAATAATACGGGGCTAGCCAGTTACAGTCTGGATTAGAACCTGAGCCTCTCAGAGTACAGTTTGCTACAATAATAAGAGGTAGCCAGTTTCAGTCTGGATTAGAACCTGAGCCTCTCAGAGTACAGTCTGGTACAATAACCAGCCACAGTCAGGGTTACAACCCTGGAACTCTCAGAAAACAGTCTGGTACAATAACCCGGGCCTCCCAGAGTACAGTCTGGTACAATAACCTGGACTTCTCAGAGAACAGTCTGGTACAATGACATAAGGTGACATTCGGGATTAGAAGCTGAGCCTCCCAGAGTACAGTCTGGTACAATAACCTGGACCTCTCAGAGAACGGTCAGGATTAGAAGCTGAGCCTCACAGAGTACAGTCTGGTACAATAACCTGGACCTCTCAGAGTACAGTCCGCTACAATAACCTGAACCTCTCAGTACAGTCTGGTACAATAACCCGGACCTCTCAGAGTACAGTCCGCTACAATAACCCGGACCTCCCAGAGTACAGTCTGGTACAATAACCTTGACTTCACCGAGTACAGTCTGATACAATAATCTGGACCTCTCAGAGAATGGTCAGGATTAGAACCTGACCCTCTTGGAGTACAGTCTGGTACAATAACCTGGACCTCTCAGAGAATGATCAGGATTAGAAGCTGAGCCTCTCAGAGTACGGTTTGCTGCAATAACAGTCGAGATTACAACATACCGCGAACTGGTCGACCGAACTGTTTAAAATACGTAACGTCGTCGAGACTAATCCCAGGACCTTCCTACTCGAAGATATGAAAGGTAATCCTATAACGGGAGGTTTCTACGGTAAGGAGCTTAGAAAGACTTCGTATCCGGATGTTTACCTCGTAGAGAAGATAATCAGACGTTCTGGAAATAGAGTATACGTCAAATGGGTAGGGTTCGACTCGTCTCACAATTCGTGGATCGAGGCGAAGGATATAGTGTAGAAGGAGGGGAGGGCGCGTTCCCCCTCCTCCATCCCGAGCGTATAAAGCGGACGCGAGGCGGGGAGACGTATCTCATTCAACATGTTTAGGCAGTTGGGTTACCGTCTGGAGGACATGAGCGATATTAAGATTTCGAACGGTGGTTTAGAATACCATATCGCGCGGACCGACAAAGGTTACAGCGAGTGCTGTGATTCTTCCGTGCACTGGCTCGGATGCCATAATCCCGGAATGTGGGAATCGAGTCAGTCTGTCGAACGCTGTTCTACTGCTTGCCCGGTCTACAATCTTAAGGAAGGAGACGACCCGCTAATTCTCCGGGAATCGAGTCGGTCCATCGAACGCGGTTCTACAGCTTCCCTCGAGAACGAGCCGCAAATTCTCCAGGAATCGAGTCAGTCCGGTGAACGTAGTTCTACAGCTTGGCCCGAGGAGGAGTCGCCGGAGGAGGAGGAAAATGCTTTGTGCATCGAGTTGGACCGAATCGAGCGTGAGGAACTCGATCGGGTCAAGCACGTCTCTGAACTTGAAAAGTTTCGTACGTACAACGTTCGCCGCCTAGAAGGAGACGAAGAGATCAGCGAGGATGAAGACAAACCGAACATCATAACGCAAGACTATGTAGGTAAAGTGCATCTGCCGGGTAAAAACTTTGGTGCGCGCTATAGGAGCCGCTTTAACGCTTCACAGAGAGGACTGTTATATCTGGGTGAAGGCGAGTACGAACTGTTCAAGTGGTGAAGAGTTCTAACATGTTTAGACAAGACTTTAGAGAAAGATATTTTTTGTACGCATCAAGTGGGGTCAAGCACGTCTCTGAACTTGAAAAGTTTCGTACGTACAACGTTCGCCGCCTAGAAGGAGACGAAGAGATCAGTGAGGATGAAGACGAACCGAACATCATAACGCTAGACTATGTAGGCAAAGTGCATCTGCCGGGTAAAAACTTTGGTGCGCGCTACAGGAGCCGCTTTAACGCTTCACAGAGAGGACTGTTATATCTGGGTGAAGGCGAGTACGAACTGTTCAAGTGGTGAAGTGTTCTAACATGTTTAGACCATACTTTAGAGAAATATATTTTTTGTACGCATCCTGGGTGAAGGCGAGTACGAACTGTTCAAGTGGTGAAGTGTTCTAACATGTTTAGACAAGACTTTAGAGAAAGATATATTTTGTATGCATCAAGTGAAAGACTATGAGGGAAAGAGAATTTATATGTATGTATCATCATAATCTTAAGAATATACTCGCTAAATAAAAAGTTGTACTATTTATTTAAGTTCTTGTTCGTAGAAATAAAAGCTAAGGTCTATGTATGTTTCATTCAGAGCAAGAAAATATCATTTTAGATATGTATTTTTTCCAGCCTATTCGAGGGAAGGAGGGCTATACCAAAAAAACCCCATCATCTCCTACTCTGAGAGAGAGGAGGAGAGGGAGAGACAGAGAGATAGAAAGAGGGAAGAAGAGAGAGAGACAGAGAGAGAGACAGAGAGATAGAAAAGATCATTTTAGATATGTATTTTTCCAGCCTAGTCGAGGGAAGGAGGGCTATACCCGCCACCTCCTACTCTGAGAGTGAGAAAGAGAGAGAGGAGGAGGAGAGGGGGAGACAGAGAGATAGAAAGAGGGAAGGTGAGGAAGAGATAGAAAGAGGAGAGAAAGAGAGAGACATTTCTCCCCACCTATACGCAGCCGTGAATCCACGCCGCGGGAGGGGAAGGGGGGAATCCTTCATCCATGGAACACGCGAGACAACCGCGAGGGAGGAAATAGGGTGAGGGGAGGGGCGGACTTCCGTCCTGAGTCATGAGATTTTATTCTACTTACTTAATTATTATTTTAAAGGTAGGCCTATTTATAATATATATAAAGTTAAAGATGTAAATCACATTACTTGAGCTATGAATAGATCAATGTAGTTTTACTAACGTTTGTGACAGTCATTTACTCTTCTTACGATAAAAATTATAGTATACTCAACCAAAAGACAATAAAAATATAAATTATATTAAGTAAAATTTTACAATACTTTACAAAACAATTGTGGAAAAGTTAATACATTTCCATGTGTGTTTAATTCCTATTGTATTTACAAAGTCCAGTCATTTAGCGTTAGGGAAAGACCTATAAATAAAACCAATGACAAACTAAACATTTATTTATTTATTAATAAACAAAAATCTTTTTAAATTGTCTAATCTTTAAAATTACTTAAATTAAGTATTAGAAGTTAGTGATTAACTAATGTTGAAATGAAATATAACAATATAAGATTTCTTTAAATGATTGAGTAATATTGTTTTTGGGGTTTCCTATTGTTTACAAGTATCAAACAACGGTATGTAAAAATGTAAGTGAAAAAGTGGTTTTATAATAAAATTAAATAAATTTCATATAGAGTCACGTCAACAATATAAGTTGACAATAAAGATAAAAATGTAAGGGTAAATAATATGGATGCAATCGCTCTTTGTTACAATTGCATATAATTAAAGAAAGTAGAGTTAGCTAAGACAGGGTTGTTACAATTCTATCCAGCCAAAAAAAAAACACATGGGTTTTTATTAAAATACCCACTTAAAAACAAAAAAACTTATTATATTTTGAATACAAAGCAATTGTCTAATTTTTTTAAAGTAGTTAGTCTATTTTCCTTTTAATATTAAAGATATGATTAATTACTTTAAATAAAAATGTAGATAGATTGGAAATGGAATTAAACATACTAACATAGAACTAGATCAAACTAATGTTATTGAATATGTTAATAAATACACATACAATTTAAATTTAAAACATTTTTTGTAAGAACCAAATTTTACTAACATGATTGCATTAAAGTCTTATTTTGAATTTTGTTAACTAATGTATATTGTTTTAATTCCTTAAAAAAAAGATTTATAAAATATGGACTTTTTTTTAAGTAGCAGCCTAGGCACTGATTAATATGTTAGAATGATTGGTTTAGTCAGATAACATACATAAGATCTTTAATCACACCACAACAAACCCAATAAAACCCATATATAGCCCAACTTATTTTTTAAATAGCCCGGAGTTTTTCAAGCCTGAGCTAAGAACTATTCATTGAGAATAGAATGGTTTGAATTTCTAAAAAGTTAAACAATTAAAAATAACAATTCTAGAATCGTACTTGTGTGTGTGTATGATATTTGAACACACACGCA
The DNA here is from genome assembly GCA_039000515.1 of Timema cristinae. Classification (NCBI taxonomy): domain Eukaryota; kingdom Metazoa; phylum Arthropoda; class Insecta; order Phasmatodea; family Timematidae; genus Timema; species Timema cristinae. The sequence continues at coordinate 35,880 of JBCFYV010001460.1, read as the reverse complement.
CACATACAAGGACACAAACATGTTTGGTTTGTGATCTTCCTCCTGCCCAGAATTTATAAGCGAAGGGTGTCCAACTTAATGTATATACTCAATCGAGTTCGGTTATTTTCGGCTTTATACAATTAATATAAAGATTTAAACAACACTCATCAAAGTAGGCATGTCTTTACTCGCAACACAATACTTTAAAATTAGCAGGATCAATCTTGCTTAAAGTGTTTAGAGGTTTGAAAAAATAAATAAATGGTACAGTGCACCGCACTTATGGGCTACTGGCGACAAATTATGAAAATTTGTTTCCTAATTGTATTATACAATGGAAGTAAACCAACTCTCGGTTGGTTACTAAATGATAAAGTATGTAATATCGTGTAGTACTAAACATTTTAATTTACGTGAAAATGTTTATAAAGTGATAGTTTTCCATTAATTTATCACAAAATAAAATACTGTCAAAAATGTTTCTAAGAAAAAAAATCCGTTATTTTAATAGATATAATGTAGTTCTGATAATTTATAAATGGCAGCCTATTAACATAGAAAATTTGAGTGTTTCCTCAAATTGACGCTATACCAACGAAAAAAGACTAGTGCAGAATTTCTCTGTTTTTTCTTCCTTGGATATTATATACTCGTGTATATATATATATATTACCCAATTTATGTATATATAGGTCATTGGCACACCCAATAGAGGGAAAACTGGGAATTGGTCTCCCCCAAGACTCAATACTAGTTTAATAAATACATTAATTATGTGATTTTTAAAATAAAAAGCATAAGATAGTAGGTCAGTTTATGGTATACGAGGACACCCCATTAATCACGATTTTAATGGTTCCTGAGATGACATGTTGATGGGTAGGTAGGGAGGTGGGGGGATGACTGAGAGGTGGAGGGTTGAAGCACCTGGCTGACTGAGAGATGTGAGGGGTGGAGGGGGGAGGACACAACTGGTTTTTTTCTTATAACTTCGTTAAACATGGTGTAGATACGGGGACACATGAGAGATGTGAGGTAGGGTGACGAGTCAGGGTTCTCCCTCTCTCTCTCTCTCTCATCAGATTGAGAAGGATGACAGAGAGAGGTGAGGGGGTCAGGGTTCTCCCTCTCTCTCTAGGACAGCTACGGGCCTCGAACCCTGGGGTATGACAAGTATCCTAAATGGTTTTCCACTCTACCTCCACACAAATGCGGGTACACTTCCTCTAATTAAACCCCATTAGGGAAACAACCTAACGGAACAGGCTACAGATCTAGAGGTCCCGGGTTCAATCCTCAATCACGATTTTAATGGATCCTGAGTTGACATGTGGGATGGGGGAGGGTGGGGGGAGGATGGGGAGGGTTGGAGCCCTCGATGTGAGGTGAGGGGGTGGAGGGGGGGGGCAATATTTTTTTGGACGAGGACAACAACTGGGTGAGGGAGTGGAGGGGGACAAGAGGACACACACAACTGTTTCTGTGATCTCCAGGAGAGGTGAGGGGGTGGAGGGGGGACAAGAGGACACACACAACTGTTTCTGTGGGGGGTGGTGGGTTGAAGCACCAGGATGGCTGAGATGGGCGGGGGAGACTGCAAATGCGGGTTCACTTCCCAATTCCTATCTCCCTCAAACCCTGATGGTCAAGGATATGACAAGTATTATTCCCTGCTGAGATGAGCGGGGGAGACTGCAAATGCGGGTTCAGGTTGTCTCACGGCCTGGCGGATCCACTCTACCTTCACGCAAATGCGGGTTCAGGTTGTCTCACGGCCTGGGTCGGGTCTCGAAGTATCCACTCTACCTTCACACAAATGCGGGTTCACTCCCCCGGGAGGGCAGCTCGGGATATGATAAGTATATTCTTCCTCAAACCCTGATGGTCAAGATTGAGAATTAAGGATATGACAAGTATTATTCACCTCGTGTGTATGTGTGTATGCGTAGGTGTATGTGTATGTTGTGAATAGTTTTTTAAATGATGGATTCTATTCTCGAAATGGTAGTAAAATGTATCATGGATTGGGATCCTGGGTAGTATGCAAGGTTAGAACCCCCTGCCAGTGTACCGTGGATTAGGAACTCGCATTCACTTTCAGTACGTCCTGGATCTCCACGTCATCGTCATTCATTAATAAAAAATCCCGTAACTGTGAGAAATCTCCAGCCGTATGACATGAGAGGACGTGTCGGTTTAATTCCTTTCAACAAAGCGTCATATTGGACTTCACAATCCTTAGTCCTGCTCAAACATCCTGATGGTCTGACTTCAATCCTCGTATGTGTGTGTATGCGTGTTAGGATAGTCGTACTTAATCTAAGTCAATAATCATTGAATTGATTTCAGGTTAAATGTGAATAGTTACAGCCTATCTCTATCTTGAATGTGTATGTGTGTGTGTATGGTGTGTTAGGATAGTCGTACTTAATCTAAGTCAATAATCATTGAATTGATTTCAGGTTAAATCTCTATCTTGAATGTGTGTGTGTGCATGTGTGTATGTGTGTTAGGATAACCGTACTTAATCTAAGTCAATAATCATTGAATTGATTTCAGGTTAAATGTGAATAGTTACACCCTATCTCTAGGTATGTATGTTGTGTTGATAGTGTCTGTATGTTGTGTTGATAGTGTATGTATGTTGTGTTGATAGTGTATGTATGTTATGTTGATAGTGTATGTATGTTGTGTTGATAGTGTCTGTATGTTGTGTTGATAGTGTCTGTATGTTGTGTTGATAGTGTATGTATGTTATGTTGATAGTGTCTGTATGTTGTGTTGATAGTGTATATATGTTGTGTTGATAGTGTATGTATGTTGTGTTGATAGTGTCTGTATGTTATGTTGATAGTGTATGTATGTAATGTTGATAGTGTATGTATGTTGTGTTGATAGTGTCTGAATGTTGTGTTGATAGTGTATGTATATTGTGTTGATAGTGTATGTATGTAATGTTGATAGTGTATGTATGTAATGTTGATAGTGTATGTATGTTGTGTTGATAGTGTCTGTATGTTGTGTTGATAGTGTCTGTATGCTGTGTTGATAGTGTATGTATGTGGTGTTGATAGTGTCTATATATTGTGTTGATAGTGTCTGTATGTAATGTTGATAGTATCTGTATGTTGTGTTGATAATGCCTGTATGCCTGTTGATAGTAGATATATGTTGTGTTGATAGTATCTGTATGTAGTGTTGATAGTATCTGTATGTGGTGTTGATAGTGTATGTATGTTATGTTGATAGTAGCTATATGTTGTGTTGATAGTGTCTGTATGTAGTGTTGATCGTGTCTGTATGTTGTGTTGATCGTGTCTGTATGTTGTGTTGATCGTGTCTGTATGTTGTGTTGATCGTGTCTGTATGTTGTGTTGATAGTGTCTGTATGTTGTGTTGATAGTATCTGTATGTTACATTGATCGTGTCTGTATGTTGTGTTGATAGTGTCTGTATGTTGCGTTGATAGTGTCTGTATGTTGCGTTGATAGTATCTGTATGTGGTGTTGATAGTGTCTGTATGTTATGTTGATAGTGTCTGCATGTTGTGTTGATAGTAGCTATATGTTGAGTTGATAGTAGCTATATGTTGAGTTGATAGTGTCTGTATGTTTTTTGATAGTGTCTGTACGTTATGTTGATAGTAGCTATATGTTGTGTTGATCGTGTCTGTATGTTGTGTTGATAGTGTCTGTATATTGTGTTGATCGTGTCTGTATGTTGTGTTGATCGTGTCTGTATGTAATGTTGATAGTGTCTGTATGTGGTGTTGATAGTGTATGTATGTTGTTTTGATAGTGTATGTATGTTATGTTGATTGTGTCTGCATGTTGTGTTGATAGTGTCTGCATGTTGTGTTGATAGTGTCTGCATGTTTTGTTGATAGTGCCTGTATGTTGTGTTGATAGTGCCTGTATGTTGTGTTGATAGTATCTGTATGTAGTGTTGATAGTGTCCGTATGTTATGTTGATAGTGTCTGTATGTTATGTTGATAGTGTATGTATGTTGTGTTGATAGTATCTGTATGTTGTGTTGATAGTGTCTGTATGTAGTGTTGATAGTGTATGTATATTGTGTTGATAGTAGCTATATGTTGAGTTGATAGTGTTTGTATGTAGTGTTGATAGTATCTGTATGTTATGTTGATAGTATATATATTGTGTTGATAGTGTCTGAATGTTGTGTTGATAGTGTATGTATGTGGTGTTGATAGTGTATGTATGTTATGTTGATAGTGTATTATGTAGTGTTGATAGTGTCTGTATGTTGTGTTGATAGTGCCTGTATGTTGTGTTGATAGTATCTGTATGTGGTGTTGATAGTGTATGTATGTTGTGTTGATAGTGTCTGTATGTTGTGTTGATAGTGTATGTATGTTATGTTAATAGTGTCTGTATGTTGTGTTGATAGTATCTGTATGTTGTGTTGATAGTATCTGTATGTTATGTTGATAGTGTATGTATATTGTGTTGATAGTGTCTGTATGTTGTGTTGATAGTGTCTGTATGTAGTGTTGATAGTGTATGTATGTTGTGTTGATAGTGCCTGTATGTTGTGTTGATAGTATCTGTATGTAGTGTTGATAGTGTCTGTATGTTATGTTGATAGTGTATGTATGTTGTGTTGACAGTAGCTATATGTAGTGTTGATAGTATCTGTATGTTGAGTTGATAGTGTCTGTATGTTGTTTTGATAGTGTCTGTATGTTGTGTTGATAGTGTATGTATGTTGTGTTGATAGTTTCTGTATGTTGTGTTGATAGTGTCTGTATGTTGTGTTGATAGTATCTGTATGTTGTGTTGATAGTGTATGTATGTTATGTTGATAGTGTCTGTATGTTGTGTTGATAGTATCTGTATTTTGTGTTGATAGTGTCTGTATGTTGTGTTGATATTGTATGTATGTAGTGTTGATAGTGTGTTTATGTACTGTTGATAGTGTATGTATGTTGTGTTGATAGTGTATGTATGTTATGTTGATAGTGTCTGTATGTTATGTTGATAGTGTCTGTATGTTGTGTTGATAGTGTCTGTATAGAGCCATATATTCTCTTAACAGTCGAGGTATTATCTGATTCACGAACTTTATAACATAAATTTCTTTCTAAGTGACATGCTTAGAATCATGATACTTTGATCTAGTAGTCCAGGGTTCAATCCTCGCTCCCAGCACAGATTTATCTTTCACCATCCGACAGGACATCTTGGTTCAGATTCCACGTTAAACTGTAGGTCCTTCATTTCATCTCGCAATCACCTTGAACAATCCGGAACGTGTAACGTAGACGACAATTAAGCAATCGTGATCTAGTCAATTTAAAGGTAATTCGGGGAAGGATTGAACCGTGAAAATGGAGATATCCTAAGGACCGAGGATTGAAGTCCGACACCTTAGATCATGTGTAGGATAATACTCCTCGTACAGAAGATATTTAGGGGATCCCGTTCGGCCTAGCATGAAGAGGATAAGCGTACCCTGATTTTGGTTAGAAAATTCAGCATGATGACGGTCGAAGATAACATGACTCGGTGAATGATAGTAGGAATTGGTTGTGAACCAACCCCCCCTCAGTTCACCCGACTGAGATTCGAGCCTCGATCTCCCCATCCTCGGCAGTCGTCACTGAGGTGGGTTTATACTCTATTCACGGTAGGATTATGAAGAATTTAACAATATTGAATTAGTCAAAGTTCAAACAATCTTAATTACAAGATTTGTACCTCCCAGCACAGATTTATCTGATTACCAAACCCTTCCTTCACCTCTGACAAGTTATCTTGTGAATGCGTGGTTCGGATTCCACGTTAAACTGTAGGTCCTTCATTTCATCTCACAATCACCCTACAATTACAAATTGGCGCAAGTAAGACGCAGAGCTAATAATACTAAACCTTTAATATAATCATCATAAGATCTAAAACTGTCGCTTTTGATAGATGATATTAATACCTAGTACATATTATACTGATGGTCTAAGGTGCTGGACTTCAATCCTCAGTCAGGGCAAAGATTTGGGATGCCTCTTATTACAAGATTCATACGTTTAAAAGTTAATTCTTTTGCAAGATTCATACGTTTAAAAGTTAATTATATTGGGAATTTAGGGATTAAGGTTAAATATCTTCAGTACGATAAGTATTAACCCATCTACTTAATATTTCATATATATTCTTTCCCCTCTCAAAGCCTTTCAAAGATTCTTTCTCACGTGATCTTAGTCTTTCAAGGACACTGTTGGTCTAAGGTGCTGGACTTCAATCCTCGGTCAGGGCAAAGATTTGGAGGCTTCTTACAACCAGGCATATAATCTCTTCATACTTATTCCAGAAACCTAAAAACATTCCCTCTTATAAAAATAAGTATCCCTAAACCATTATAAGTGCATTTGTTCAAAAGGTCGAAACCATTATGGCTGTCTTGAGTGAGTGTTTGTAAATATCAGTAACCGGACACCAATTGTCATTCTCCGGTTTTAATGCGACCAAAATATGTAGTAAATTTTGCAGACCATTAATCACCTTAAACCCCCCCCCCCCAAAGTCCATTAATTAGCTTTTTAACCAAAGTTCTGGCAATCTTAATTACCTTTAAATGAGACTGTATTATTAATAAAATCAGTTACTTCATTTGAATATTGAATTAGCTAATGTTCGAACAATCTTTAAATGAAGCAGGATTAGCCAAAGTAATTACCTTTTCATTAATTCTTTTACATTAAACATTGACTTCAATCCTCGGACGGTTCTCTCTCTCTCCCAAGGTCGGCGAGTTTCTCTCTCTGGGAGGCGTACGTCCCGGGTCACCTGCACCTGCCTTCCCTTAGTACATTATCATAGAGATGGAAACGGTAAACGGTAGGTCTACCCTTTATTGCCTCCGAGAGTTATTTCCTGACGAAGAATACCTTTGTTCTGCACGAGTCTCCGAAACATGAGAGGAGGGAAGGGGACAGCTCCTGAATTATATCGTCGTGAACCCTTAGTCTTTTATCTAAACATAAATTTCCAGATTCTAACAGTATTTGAAGCGAGGTCAATACGGCTTCCTTCCCTCATTAAAAGTTAGATGCGGGCGAAGTTATAATCGAAAATTCTTTTTATTTCCAATCATCATCATTAATTCTTTACAAGATTCACACGTTTTAAAAAGTTAATTACATTAAACATTTATCTCCAGTCGTCAATAATTCTTTTACAAGATTCATACGTTTAAAAGTTAATTACATTAGGAATTTAGGAATTAAGGTTAAATATCTTCAGCACGACAAGTATTAACCCATCTACTTAATATTACATATATATATTCTTTCCCTCTCAAAGTCTTTCAAAGATTCTTTCTCACGTGGTCTTAGTCTTTCAAGGATGCTGATGGTCTAAGGTGCTAGACTTCAATCCTCAGTCCAGGCAATCCAGATTCTAACAGTATTTGAAGCGAGGTCAATACGGCTTCCTTCCCTCATCTAGGGTATCCCAATCATTAAAGTTAGATGTGAGCGAAGTTATAATCGAAAATTCTTTTTATTTCCAATCATCATTAATTCTTTACAAGATTCATACGTTTTAAGTAACTGACAACTATCAATATCCATTATATGAGTGTTGGTAACTGACAGTTATCAATATCCAGTATCCAGGTAACTGACAGCTAACAGTATCCAGGTAACTGACAGCTATCAATATCCAGTATATGAGTCGTGATAACTGACAGCTAACAGTATCCAGGTAACTGACAGCTATCAATATCCGGTATATGAGTCGTGATAACTGACAGCTAACAGTATCCAGCTAACTGACGGCTAACAGTAACCAGGTAACTGACAGCTATCAATATCCGGTATATGAGTCGTGATAACTGACAGCTAACAGTATCCAGCTAACTGACGGCTAACAGTATCCAGATAACTGACAGCTAACAGTATCCAGCTAACTGACGGCTATCAATATCCGTAACTGACAGCTAACAGTATTCATTATATGAGTGTTGGTAACTGACAGTTATCAATATCCAGTATCCAGGTAACTGACAGCTAGCAGTATACAGGTAACTGACGGATATCAATATCCAGTATATGAGTTGTGGTGACTGACAGCTAACAGTATCCAGGTAACTTACAGCTAGCAGTATACAGGTAACTGACGGATATCAATATCCAGTATATGAGTTGTGGTGACTGACAGCTAACAGTATCCAGGTAACTGACAGCTAGCAGTATACAGGTAACTGACGGATATCAATATCCAGTATATGAGTTGTGGTGACTGACAGCTAACAGTATCCAGGTAACTGACAGCTAACAGTATACAGGTAACTGACGGATATCAATATCCAGTATATGAGTTGTGGTGACTGACAGCTAACAGTATCCAGGTAACTGACAGCTAACAGTATCAAGTATAGGAGTGATGGTAACTGACAGCTAACTGTATCCAGGTAACTGACGGCTAACAGTATCCAGGTAACTGACAGCTAACAGTATCCAGGTAACTGGCAGCTAACAGTATCCAGGTAACTGACGGCTATCAATATCCAGTATATGAGTAAGGACTGAGGATTGAAGTCTGACACCTTAGACCAACAGTATCCTTGTAAGTCTCCTCAGTCCTGACCAAAGATTACGAATTAAGCTTAAATATCTTTTAAACAACATTTTTTATACCAGCGTATCCTACTACCTGTTCAGATTATATAAATATACACATTATGCTGTGTTAGGGATGAGAAAGGTTGAATTTTGAGAAAATGTCCTTGCATTTGCATAAATATAGAGTTGAATCAACGCCTATACAACCAACAAAGATTCACAATCTTCGTAGTCTAAGACCTAGAGGGCTTAGGTACATTTGTTTTGACAACCATTTTCTATGTAAAAAAAAGTGCTGTTTCCAAAAATACCAGTCTTATTATACCACTTAAGACAAAATTGCAATTTTAGCCTATTTTTGACTCCATTTGGCCATAATCCGTCATTTCAAATTAAAATGCTCTACATGTACAATACAGATTTTAAGTCAAAATAGAATTAGCTATATTTGGTGAACAAAATCTAAATTTTTTAATGGTAGCGAACCTGTGTGAACAAAAAACAGATCTCCCCCCATCGTCTTGGAATACCTGACCTATGATTGAGAATGGGGTCTCTTCATGTTAGGCTAGAGTTATTTAAGAATACCTCTGATTCTAATCAGGCTGAACGGTCTCCGGAGCATGTGGAGAGGGTATGACCCTGCGGGAGGGTAGAGAATCTTGATTATAAGCTATCTCACATCAGTAACATGAATCTTGCTAACTCGCTTCACACGAGAACATCTGCGTGAGATGAACAATATATATATAGATCTGAACTTCTAGGCGGGCTCATCTGCATTCATCCCGGCAAACAGTAGCTTCTTTTTTTCTTCTGTATTAGAGCGCGTTGCTATGTTGATCGATGTGCAAGGATATTCGGGCGAAGAAATATCATTCGTTTTCAAAGAGGTGAGTGTTTTACATTTTGAACATTTCGAGGAAATCAACTATAAGTTTCTTCCGCCGTGTAAGTTGGATAACCTCTCTGTTTCGACTATGGAAAATATAGAGTGGGTAAGAACTCGTCATCATGGACTATCTTGGAGTGAGGGTGATATACCATATATGAATCTACGTTCCACCATAATCCCCCATCTAGAACGGTACGGCTCACGAGTATCGATCTATATCAAAGGAGCGGAGAAGTTAACTTGGCTAGAGAAACTCATAGGTTCTGATACTGACAAGTATGAGTTTTTTGAGTTAGGCGAACTTGGATGTCCTTCCTTGAGAAAGCTAAAAAAACTGTTCAACGTAAACAAGTGCGCTACTCATTACGCTAGCTTCTATTCTTGTGCTACGGAAAATGTTCTACTACTTAAGGAATGGTTTAAATCTACCCATGCAGAACTTTTACGATCCGACTAGGAGAGGAGTTGAAGAGAGTGTATTTAACCAATCTCCTTGTTACAGTCTCATTTAAAGGTAACTAAGTTTGTTTGAACTTTGGTTAATTCAATATTCGAATGAAGTAACTGATTTTTTTAAAAAAAATATTGTTAACTTCTTCCTAATCCAGCCTCATTTAAAGGTAATTAAGATTTTTTGAACTTTGGCTAATTCAATATTCAAATGAAGTAACTGATTTAGGAATGGTTTAAATCTACACATGCAGAACTTTTACGATTCTACTAGGCGAGGAGTTGAAGAGAGTGTATTTAACCAATCTCCTTGTTACATCCTCATTTAAAGGTAATTCATTTAATGGTAATTCAATATTCAAATGAAGTAACTGTTTGTTTTTAAGGCAATTAATGGTCGAACTTTGTTTTAAGGAAGATTGTTTGAACTTTGCTTAATTCAATATTCAGATGAAGAAACTGATTTTTTAGAAAGAATATTGTTAACTTCTTAATATTCCTACATCATTTAAAGGAAATTAAGATTGTTCGAACTTTGGTTAAAAAAGGTAATTAATGGACTTTGTGTTTTTAAGGTAATTAATTAAGATTGTTTGGACTTTGGTTAAAAAAGTAATTAATGGACTTTGTGTTTTTAAGGTAATGTAATTAACTTTTAAATGTATGAATCTTGTAAAAGAATTAATGAAAAGGTGATTAAGATCGTTTGAACTTTGGCTAATGTAATTAATGGACTGTATGTTTTTTAAGGTAATTAATGATCGAACTTTGACGTACTAAGCCAATATTTAAAGGTAATAAATGATAGAACTTTGCCTGTGTTTTAGAAAAATATTGTTAGCTCCGTCATAATCCAGCCTCATTTAAAGGTGATTAAGATTTTTTGAACTTTGGCTAATTCAATATTCAAATGAAGTAACTGATTTAGGAATGGTTTAAATCTACACATGCAGAACTTTTACGATTCTACTAGGTGAGGAGTTAAAGAGAGTGTATTTAACCAATCTCCTTGTTACATCCTCATTTAAAGGTAATTCATTTAATGGTAATTAAGGTTATTTGAACTTTGGCTAATTCAATATTCAAATGAAGTAACTGTTTGTTTTTAAGGCAATTAATGGTCGAACTTTGCTTTTAAGGAAGATTGTTTGAACTTTGCTTAATTCAATATTCAGATGAATTTTTTAAGGTAATTAATGGTTGAACTTTGTAATGTAATTAACTTTTTTAAATGTATGAATCTTGTAAAAGAATTAATGAAAAGGCGATTAAGATCGTTTGAACTTTGGCTAATGTAATTAATGGACTGTATGTTTTTTAAGGTAATTAATGATCGAACTTTGATGTACTAAGCTAATATTTAAAGGTAATAAATGATAGAACTTTGCCTGTGTTTTAGAAAAATATTGTTAGCTCCATCATAATCCAGCCTCATTTAAAGGTGATTAAGATTGTTTGAACTTTGCATAATAATCCAGCTTCATTTAAAGATAATTAAAAAATTGCATAATTGCTTGGTATTCAAATATGAACCGTTCTGATGTAAAAAAAAAAAGCTACTGGTTGTCGGGATGAATGTAGAGGGTCTTGATATAGTTCTATGTTTAATTCTGAAAAAAATATATTAGTAATCCAGTCACTAACTAAGCAATTTAGCCAATGTAATTAATGGACTGTATGTTTTTTTTAAGGTAATTAATGGTTGAACTTTGCTGTACTAAGCTAATAAATGACTGAACTTTGCTTAGTTTGATATAGTTCTATGTTTAATTCTGAAAAAATATATTAGTAATCCAGTCACTAACTAAGCAATTTAGCCAATGTAATTAATGGACTGTATGTTTTTTTTAAGGTAATTAATGGTTGAACTTTGCTGTACTAAGCTAATAAATGACTGAACTTTGCCTGTGTTTTTTTTAAGATAATAAATGACTGAACTCTAAGCAAACACCTTTAAACTTTGACGAGCATGATGATAAATAATAGTCTAGTGAGTATAGTAAAAAGATATAATGTTTAGATATCGTAGATGAAAGTTCTAATTGATTTAAACTGTACTTTGGGTCTAATAAATCTTAAGTGTTAAGCTGGTTCGAACCTTGTATTGTCAGTTAATGATGTAAACAAATCTTTTTAAAGATTTTAAAAGATTATTAACTAATACCACAGAACTAACATTATACCATCATCATACGCGCTACCGGGGTGACCTGGTGGTCTAGGTGTAAGGTGTCAGACTTCTATGCTGACGGCCGGGGTTCAATCCTCGGTCCCGCCACAGACCCTTCCCTCACCGAGGAATGCCAGGCCTCCACCGTTAAACTGTAGGTCCTTCATTTCATCTCACATTAGCGTAAGTAAGACGTGGTGCTAATCGAATAAAAATGCTCGCAATGAAGAACCCTCTGTCACCTACACTCCTATTGTATACGAGCTGTCAGCAAGAAATATGATGTGTAAAAAGGGACGTAAACAAAACATATCTAGAATTCTTATTGGAAGGTTGGGACTCGGCTCATGCTCTTACCGCTGAGTTATACAGGATTCGCCCCGTGCCCATGATGAATGACCATGAGTCATTGATGGACGGGAGAAAAAACAGTCAGACCGTGCGAGAGACAACCCCGAAGGTCAGCTGCTCTGCACCCAACCCATCACCCCATCACATGCTCCAAGGACCTCTAGATCAGTAGCCTGTTCCATTAGGTTGTTTCCTGTGATCTACACTAGCTATCAGTTACCAACACTCATATAATGGATATTGATAGCCGTCAGTTACCATCACTCCTATACCGGATACTATCAACACTACATACAGATACTATCAACACTACATACAGATACTATCTACACTACATACAGACACTATCAACACAACATACAGACACTATCAACACAACATACAGACCTATCAACACAACATACAGACGCTATCAAACATAACATACATACACTATCAACACGACATACAGATACTATCAACACACATACAAACACTATCAACACAACATACATACACTATCAACACAACATACATACACTATCAACACTACATACAGACACTATCAACACAACATACAGACACTATCAACACAACATACAGACACTATCAACACAACATACAGACACAATCAACAACAACATACAGACACTATCAACACAACATACAGATACTATCAACACAACATACAGACACTATCAACACAACATACATAACACTATCAACATAACATACATTACACTATCAAAACAACATACAGACACTATCAACACAACATACAGATACTATCAACACTACATACAGACACTATCAAAACAACATACAGACACTATCAACACAACATACATATACTATCAACATAACATTCACAGACACTATCAAAACAACATACAGATACTATCAACACATACATACAGACACTATCAACACAACATACACAGATACTATCACATTACATACAGACACTATCAACACAACATACAGACACTATCAACACAACATACATACACTATCAAACACAACATACATACACTATCAACATAACATATAGCTACTATCAACATAACATACAGACACTATCAAAACAACATACAGACACTATCAACTCAACATATAGCTACTATCAACACAACATAACACACATACACTATCAACACGACATACAGATACTATCAACACAACATACAGAAACTATTAACATAACATACAGACACTATCAACACAACATACATACACTATCAACACTACATACAGATACTATCAACACAACATACAGACGCTATCAACACAACATACAGATACTATCAACACAACATACATGCACTATCAACATAACATACAGACACTATCAACATAACATACATACACTATCAACATAACATACATACACTATCAACATAACATACAGACACTATCAACACAACATACAAACACTATCAACACAACATACAGATACTATCAACACTACATACAGACACTATCAACATAACATACATACACTATCAACACAACATATAGCTACTATCAACACAACATACAGATACTATCAACACGACATACAGATACTATCAACACAACATACAGATACTATCAACACAACATACATACACTATCAACACAACATATAGCTACTATCAACACAACATACATACACTATCAACATAACATACAGACACTATCAACACAACATACAGACACTATCAAAACAACATACATACACTATCAACACAACATACAGATACTATCAACACAACATACATACACTATCAACACTACATACAGACACTATCAAAACAACATACAGACACTATCAACACAACATACATATACTATCAACATAACATACAGACACTATCAAAACAACATACAGATACTATCAACACTACATACAGACACTATCAACACAACATACAGATACTATCAGCATTACATACAGACACTATCAACACAACATACAGACACTATCAACACAACATACATACACTATCAACACAACATACATACACTATCAACATAACATACATACACTATCAACACCACATACATACACTATCAACACAACATACATACACTATCAACACCACATACAGACACTATCAACATAACATACAGACACGATCAACACAACATGCAGACACTATCAACATAACATACAGAAACTATCAAAACAACATACATACACTATCAACATAACATACAGATACTATCAACACTACATACAGACACTATCAACATAACATACATACACTATCAACACAACATACATACACTATCAACATAACATACATACACTATCAACACAACGTACAGACACTATCAACACAACATACAAAAACTATCAACATAACTTACATACACTATCAACATAACATACAGACACGATCAACACAACATATAGCTACTATCAACATAACATACAGACACTATCAAAACAACATACAGACACTATCAACTCAACATATAGCTACTATCTACACAACATACACTATCAACACAACACAACATACAGACACTATCAACATTACAAACATACACTATCAGCATTACATACAGACACTATCAAAACAACATACAGACACTATCAACACAACACACATACACTATCAACATAACATACAGACACTATCAACACAACATACATACACTATCAACATAACATACAGACACTATCAACACAACATACAGACACTATCAACACAACATACATACACTATCAACACAACATACATACACTATCAACACCACATACATACACTATCAACACAACATACATACACTATCAACACAATATACAGACACTATCAACATAACATACATACACTATCAACACAACATACATACACTATCAACACAACATACACACACACACACATTCAAGATAGAGATAGGCTGTAACTATTCACATTTAACCTGAAATCAATTCAATGATTATTGACTTAGATTAAGTACGACTATCCTAACACGCATACACACACATACGAGGATTGAAGTCAGACCATCAGGATGTTTGAGCAGGACTAAGGGTTGTGAAGTCCAATATGACGCTTTGTTGAAAGGAATTAAACCGACACGTCCTCTCATGTCATACGGCTGGAGATTTCTCACAGTTACGGGATTTTTTATTCATGAATGACGATGACGTGGAGATCCAGGACGTACTGAAAGTGAATGCGAGTTCCTAATCCACGGTGCACTGGCAGGGGGTTCTAACCTTGCATACTACCCAGGATCCCAATCCATGATACATTTTACTACCATTTCGAGAATAGAATCCATCATTTAAAAAACTATTCACAACATACACATACACATACACATACACACAAGGTGAATAATACTTGTCATATCCTTAATTCCCAATCTTGACCATCGGGGTTTGAGGGAGATAGGAATTGGGAAGTGAACCCGCATTTGCGAGAGTGGAAAACCATTTAGGATACTTGTCATACCCCAGTGTTTGAGGCCCGTAGCTGTCCTAGAGAGAGAGGGAGAACCCTGACCCCCTCACCTCTCTCTGTCATCCATCTCAATCTGATGAGAGAGAGAGAGAGAGGGAGAACCCTGACTCGTCACCCTACCTCACATCTCTCATGTGTCCCCGTATCTACACCATGTTTAACGAAGTTATAAGAAAAAAACCAGTTGTGTCCTCGTATATGTCTCCCCCTCCACCCCTCACATCTCTCAGTCAGCCAGGTGCTTCAACCCTCCACCTCTCAGTCATCCCCCCACCTCCCTACCTACCCATCAACATGTCATCTCAGGAACCATTAAAATCGTGATTAATGGGGGTGTCCTCGTATACCATAAACTGACCTACTTAAGATACCTTTTAAAACCAGGTTTACGATTCATATTTCAAAAGAGATAAATGCTCTACACATTAAAATAACCCCTGAGTTTCCTAATGAATAAAAGCAAATTCATACTAGATTCTATATATTGTATGCAAGGCCAAAGCAAGATAAATATTGAATTAAAACTACCTTATTTACTGTTTAAAAATAACAAAAATAAATATAAGGAACGATCTATATCTACTAACTAGTATTGTGATTGTAAAAAAAATCTAACTCTAAATTTCGATAAATGTCAACGTTTCATGACCCCCTGAAACCAAAAACATGGTTTCCGCAATGCCGTCTGTCTGTCCATCACTTTTCCCTTAGTACCCCTTTTATATACTTAAACCTTATTTTTAACTTATTACACAACCCTTAAAAATTAATTTGAGTTAATTTTTACCCTTTTTAATCTTTTTAGTTACCATAAGCTATTCTTCCGGGCAAAGCTGTACTTCATGCTAGTAATATATAAAAAACAAAAGTGAGTCTAGGTATGTGTTCAGAAAAATCTAAGCCCCTTCGAAATAGGATGAAAAATTGAAATTTTGAAGATCTTTAGAAGGACCACCTCATTTAACAAGGAAAATTTACAAAATGAGGAATTTCAAAATTGGGCTTCAGGACTTGGAGGAGGGAGTCAAAATAAGAAAGACGTTTTAACTTTGGTAGAAAATTGAAATTTGGGGAAAAGGTAGAAGGACTACTCCAGAAAATAAGATAAGTGTTAAAATTTAAAATTTATGAGTGAACGCTGAACGTAAAATTTAAATTATGATTGCCATAGTTAGCTTGGTATTGTGCAAGGATTAATTATATAAATGCTAGCAGCCGGATGTTGAATGTCCTAATTTGAATAGTTTGATATAGTACAAAGAATGGATCAGCCTGCTAGTAAATTATACATGTGAGATGATTTAACCCTAAACCATTATTTGAAATAAGTCTCTTCTCTAGCCCCCTCCCCAACAAAAACAATATAGTATTTAGTCACAAAAGAATGTCTAGCTATCTGGACAGTTATTATGTTATGGTCAGATTAATAAATCGAGCGTTGAACAATGACGTTCATGTAGTGACAAAAAAAATTTTGCTTAAATAATAATATTTGTTTAAAATAAATTAATAAAAATGCACAGCATTTGTCAAACCAAAAACAATATGTATCATAAAACATATTTGTAGTTGTCAACACAAAATTGATATTTCAAATACATAAAATGCACACAAGTTTGTAAAACAATAAAATAAAAGGGGAATTAGTCTTAAATGTTAACACTAAGTAAATATAATATTTAAAAAAAAATCCGTAGCTTATGGAAACAGCCGTTATATAAAAAATGTTCTTCACTAATTTAACACCCTTTAACATTGGCCCTAATCATTAGTTTACTTTTTTAAATAACCATAAATATTTTTATTTACCTAATGAGTTTATAGGAATAAAATATTTAAAATTCTCTTAGAAATAAACAAATACAATATATCTATCGACATTATATATTTGACATCTTTTCTAATCAAAAGAGGAGTGGTGATTTTACGCTCAAAGCTCCTCAATGTGTTGATTCGTGTAAAGTTTTTTTAATGAGAAAAACAATAGGCAGATTAAAAAAATGCATAAAAGTTAGCACAAATAGCTATTTGGCATTTTAGTAAGGTTTTCCCCGGCTCCTATAATGAGCAAAGCACCCTAGATAAGGTCCTGCTCGACGTTCTTAGAGTTTAGTTTTTAGCTCATTGACTTGCTAACCGTTCGAACTATACAAATTTACTCCCGTTAATATGGTAGGGGTGATGAAGGTAGAATATAGGTGAAATGTACCTGTACTTGCATATAGAAATAAAATAACATTTAGAAAAAATATTTCGAGAATGACCGGCTGCGAATTGAACCCCGATCTCCCCGTTGCCAGTAGGCAAGACTAAATGAGACTTGCATTTAGTTTACGTGCTCACTAATGCAGGCATGAATGATTTTAATTGAGATTTTTATTCCTATTCTCGAACAATATTTGGTTTTGTGTTTGTTGAGCTATCTTCATACTTTAGCATTCAATCATATAATAATGCTAGCAGTTTGGTCGACTTCACTGGTCTTGGAGTAAAGTGCTCGCCTCAAGACCCGGTGTTTGTGGGTTAAAACCCCGCCGGGGTCAAAAGATTTCTTTCGAATTATAACAATTCATAGCATAACTTCTTTTGGAGGGAAAGTAAAGCCATTGGTCCCATGTTGATTGTGGCATGTAAGATAACCCTGTAATGTTTGTGAAAATACCTTTCCTGGCAAAATTTTTCGATCTCACTCATAGAAATTCTCATGAGCTTATATAATCATTTGGTTCTGAAACCGCACGTTAAATACAACAAATAAATCAAACTAGTAGTTGGACCCGTTCCTTACCCACGCAATAAAAATTCAAATAATCAAATTAATACGTTTAATACCAAACAAATTATTATCATTAATCCGGCCCTGCTACTATCCATTTGTGTTATACACATTTTAATTATAATAACGGAATAGAGCTAAGGAAAATATATATTAAAGTAAGCGTATCCGCATTTGCGTGAAGGAAGTGTGGATAAACACTTAGGGAAGAACAGCCCTCGGTCCACGTGGCTGAGATTTGAACCCAGAACTTCCAGCTACGAGCAAACCAAACATGTCTGAAACTTACCTCGCGCTCCCAACGATTCAGATCTATTGAATAATTGTTCGATAAAATATATCTTTAAAATATTTATTAGTGTTGTGATTTATGAAAACATTTTCTTACGAACTTAATAGTTCTAGTTCCTACGTTGCATTAAATAAACTATTAATATTTTTAATGAAAAGTTATAATGAGAAAATATGTGTTTATTATTACTATTATTAAACTATTAGGAGTGAAGATGTATACATTGTTAGCTAATCTAAATACCTGTTTCATATTCGATATAGATACAATTTAAATTCTAACACTGACCGAGGAATAGCTATTTCATTTATTTCTTTAGAGTTTTGTACATTATAGGGTGGTGTTTTTTTTTGTTCCCATGGGCACTGTTTGAATTATATTATTATTTATTATTATTATTATTATTATTATTACTATTACCACCCGTTCGGTTATACCTTCTTACGCTAAGGTGCAATGGTAGGGTGATTGTGAGATCAAATGGAGGACCTACAGTTTAACGTGGAATCCGAACCACTGTGGAGGCCTGGCACTCCACACATTCACAAGTTGTGATCAATACACGTCTTGTCAGAGGTGAAGGATTGAACCCCGGACCCATAGCAGAGAAGTCTCAAACTAGTTTACTTATTGAAACTTGATAAATTTGTTTGAAACTATCACAAATATATCAACACACAAAAAAATTTACACATGGACTAAATAAATAAAATAATATTACTTAAAATGTATTGCATTTTTATAGTAAAAAAACAAACAAAAACATTAAAACTATTCTCACTGAAGAATGTCTATTTGAAAACCAGTTTGGGACGTCAGTTGCAACACACCGTCATGGAACTGTGAGGGGAGCTAGCGGGTCGTTGAGCGGTGGAGGAAATGGCTTCACGAGACACACACAGCAACCGGTCGGTAGACTCAAATTTAAAAACAATGATATTCTCTTTAAAAAAATACAACACTTGATGTGCTGGTTCAGAAAACTGTTCAGGTGAAAAGGTATTCAATTATGGAGGGGGTGAAATAATAATTGTTTACATATTTTCTTAAGTTTATTTTTAATTAATAAATATTTTTTTTAAATACGACCCTTGTTCAAATTATTAATTAAAATACATATTTTAATATATTTTTTTAAAAAATCTAAATTATTCAGGAAATAGCCAAAGAGACAATCTTTTTGAAAACAGAGACATAAAATTTTTGAAAAGGTATTTTGGGCGTAATCGTGGAAGAAAAATCATAAAAATTATTTTAAAACGTTGAAGTTCAATATTTTATATCTTTTTAATGGTTGGATTTAC
This sequence comes from Timema cristinae, assembly GCA_039000515.1. Classification (NCBI taxonomy): domain Eukaryota; kingdom Metazoa; phylum Arthropoda; class Insecta; order Phasmatodea; family Timematidae; genus Timema; species Timema cristinae. The sequence goes on along the minus strand of JBCFYV010001460.1, from coordinate 15,641 downwards.
AGAAACCAAATAACTTTTGTTGTAACAAACAACCTTTATTTTAATAGGAGAAAAATTTACAGATATATTAAATAATAACTACCATCAGATTTAAGGAGGTTAGTAGTACAAGTATTTTATATATTTGGTTGGAGTTTCCCCTTAATTGTATATTTAATTTAATGTATGTATTTTCAGGCCACTCTGTGGCAGACTTTGAGTCTCGGGCTTAGCTTCGTCCTTTCTTGGTATCGTTAGCATATGTATTGTATATGGTATATGGTATCTAGTTAACTGTTCTAACTTAGAGCGCAGGGCAATAGTATGTTAGTTTTGGGACTTGGTCCAAAGATAGATTCTTTGTATTATTACCGTTCAACAATATGTTGATTTCTTTCGGTTTGAATGCGCGTATTTATTTTACTTCTTGTTATTACTACCAAAATTAATATGTTTGTTAGGAGTTATGATGAAGATTGGTTTTTTGTACTTATTACACAAGTTAAAGGAAGTGTGCCTATATGTAAGGGCTATGTAAATATTAAATTTATCATGATTAATGATCATGTTTATTGCGTTTTTCTTGAAGGCGCGTGTTAGGGTAACTTCCCATATTAGTGCTAATGTTAATAATGTAGAAACATTTGTTAAGAGTAATAAAGGAGTTATTGCGTTTCTCTCTAAATGCGTGGGATATACAAACTTTGTACCATAGATTTCCATTATGACTATTTATATTTGTAACTTTAGATTTATGATGGTATTCATCGCGTTTCTATGTTGTACGCACTTGTTGTACTGACAGCCAGCTTATTAATATTTTCAGATATTGTAAAATTTATAAATTCCGTTCTCTTAATGGATTTATTCCTATAGCTGGCAGGATAAGTGCTTCAAGCGATGTTATTGTATTTTAGTTCTAATTATGTATTTACATTTTTGATTGTTCTAAATAAAATAAACAAACATTATTATTGTCGGGTAAACTTCTCGACTAATTTTCCCGTTACGCTTCCTTATATTTTAACAAGAGGTTTACAATATCACCGTAATACAAATAACTAAACGGTTTGAAAAAAAATACTAATTTTATATAATGATAATAATAATAACAATAGAGTTAAGGATTTAATCAAAACCATAATTTAAGTTTATATATATGGTCATTATGATATCCACTGGATAAACTTATTTCATGCGTAACTATTATATACATTTATTAATACAATAGATAAAAAAATATACTTTAAAAATACTTTAAATGAAAATCGGGCGTCACTCCAGACAAATTAAAAGTAGGTAGGTTGAATATTGGTTTTCACTTTAATTTCGCCTTTCTAAATAAGTGGTCAAAAGTCCCCAACATTCGAGTGTACGCATACAATTTTACCGTGCGTAAATGGTGCTGAAAATTGTGTTTTTTTTATTTTTTTCGCTATTATCTTCCTTCCTATTAACTTTATGACCATGAGATATACTAACAAAGAAATAATATCGGAAATGTATACATAAAACAGGTGGTATAGTGTTTTGTGAACTACTGATCTATTTTTTTGTTTGTAGAATTAAGATTATTGGTTTGTTGGTGTTAAGCTGTATATAGGATATATGTCAATGTTTTTAGAAATATTGTACTAACTCACAACAGTTTTGTTATCTATATTCAGATGAAACAACTAACAGTACTTTTTACTTTCCGAAGATACCCAAAGGTTTTTAATTTACATTTTAGGCCAAAGACTTTAGTGAAATTAATTTTTAAGCCAAATGCGTTTTGGCCAAATGACCTTAGGCCAACTGTTGCGTCCCCGATTGTAACCTTGTTACAAAGTCACATAGAAGAAATAATAACACTCACCAACTCAGCCCAAGTTGACTCGTCCCGACTCCTCTACGGTACGCCCGGGACGCTCATCACCACTATATCCAACTGAACCGAGGTTTGAATCTCATCGCTGACCGTGTGGTCGGGCTGCCCCCCACCTTTCCTCCCAATTGGACAAGAAACAAGTGATCGTCATTCTACGCGCGCCGCCCTGACGCATTGCGGATAAAACTTCTATGGACTATATTTTGAAATACAAATTACGTCTATTGGTTCTCGAGATCATTCTCGAACACCCCTCCCCTTTGTTTGTTCCGCGCCTGAGAATACATGTTTATCACAGTGTATATAATGGTTGGAACCCAGTGTATGGACACACATTACACTCTGGGCTTTCGAGGTAAATAGCTTAACTTTGTAGGCTCGATGATATATTTTAAATTCTATTTGGCTTTAATCTACCTTCTTTCGAAATTCAATTTATATCAGCGTCTAATATTTTTTGTAACGATCTATTACGTCAGCCCTTAAGGCAATGTTTACTTTACAGATATTTGGTCTCCTCTGATAATTTAGGTATCTTTGATGTCTGGGGATTGTTTATATTTGCCTCCTTGTTTCCTACCAAGGTTGGTCAAATGTGGGGCCGCAAGCCAGTGGGGAAATTAATAATTATACGGACGCCATGTTAGGTGTTAATGTTAGGCTAGTTCATTGTAGTTTTGCTGGCGTCTATTTATTTGTATTCGTTAAATGTGGGGCCGCGGGCCACCCAGGACTTATATTCCTGAGGACATCTTATTGGCTCTTAAAGCCTTTAGGCATTCTTATGTACACTTAATCTTTTCAGTATGTGAAATATTAGCATAGTGTCAATGTCATTCTTTAGTTAAGGGGCGTGAGCTGTTGACTCACTCTATGTTACGGATCATGAGAAGGGGTTGTCTCTCTACTCATGTTGTCGATTGACTATTTTTTTATGTTTTATTATTATGAATCTGGAGACCAATTCGTTAGACCTTTATGCTGTTCTCTGAGGACGCCATTTTGGGTGCGTTTGTATGTAAGAAGCCGCCTGACGTTAATTAGTGTTGTAATGCCCTTCAGGCCCTGGCGGTGCCCTTTGTGCCTTGCAGCCCTTCTGGCTTATTGTTACCTTTGTTATTCCTTAGTGTCACTCCCACATTGAGTTGTTCTATGTTTCTTTGCTAATAAAATTATAACTCTCTTGTGCTCACCTCTGTCTATTATTTGATGTGGGATAATAAGGGGGGGTAAGTTATAAGTGAGAGGCTGCGCCACCCTGCTCTCTTTGAGGGGAGTTGGCGCATGCTTAGGAATTTTAGGACCGAGATTAGAAACCACCCATTGATATTTTTTTTATATAATTGTTCTCTGTGCTAATTCCATTTGTTTACTTTTTCATGCTGTTTGTGACCATGGAGACCGCTCTACAAAGTGACAAGTCTACCCTCATTCTTCTAAGATGGAGGTTTCACCTGAGCCGAGATCAGTTGGTTGCCGAGCTAGTGTCCAGAGGCTTGGAAGTTCCCCCCGGTGCAAATGTAGGTGAGCTCAGAGTTATAATATGTGGGGAGATTAGGGGGACTGGGGTGGCAAGGACTGACTTGGGCGTGGACGCGAAAGAGAGTGAAGACCCCAACTACACCTATGTATGTCACCCCGCGCGCGCCCTCAACATTTACTAAATCTCAAAACAAAGTTATTTCTGATATTTTAAGCCGTGTCCCTGTATGTGACGGACAGGATCACTCCGCGCTATTTAAATTTTTAGTTGAAATTAATATAGCTTCTTGCTTAAATTTAGCTAGGGAGGATGAGTTTCTGACCATGTGCCTGTCTAAGACATCTGGGTTCTTAACTCAGTTATTTACCCGTGCGATTAGAGAGCGTTTATCTTGCAGGTCTCTTATCAACCTTGTTTTGGAAACTTTATTGCCTAGTAGGGTAAGGGAAAAATTATGTAGGGAGGTTATCCATCGATTTCAATACCCCCTGAATCTCTGAGGAACTTCGTGTTATCTATAACCGAAGCGACCCAAGTGCTTAATAGTGGTCTAGCGGAGAACCAGATTGTTGACATTATCCTTGAGAATGTCTCCCCCATTACCCGGCGGCACTTTGTATTTACCAACAGGCCTCGCACAGTGCAGGATCTCTTTTCTCTTGCCTCAGAGATGGAAAATACCTTGCTTTCTGAGAGTGAATATCTGTCAGCGCATGCGCCCGCAACGGCGTATCGCGCTCGTACGGGTTCGACTCCCAAGCCCGCCCATATGGCTTTTTCATTGGGAGCTATCGGGCCTGATACTCTTCCGGGGAATATTTCTAGGGGCGCTAGTACTGGGAGTTCTGCACCCAGTGACCTCTCACGTGTTAGATGTTTCCAGTGTAAGAGGTTAGGTCACATACAGAAACAGTGTAGGGCGGGAAACCGGTAAGGCGTGCCCATAGCCGTGGTTCGATCGCACCGAGTTGCCTTAATCCACGTGTCCCTACTCCCGTTGTCACGGTACAGGTGGGAAAAGAGAATTGTTATTGTTTGTCGGATACTGGAGCCAGTCATTCGTTTGTTTGCGCTAAGTTTATGTGGAAGTTGGATGGCAAAGTCAAATGTGAATACAACTTGGTGTCTCCAAAGACCTACGCTGTAGCTAACGGTCAAAGTATTGTGGTAGACTCTCAGGTGATTGTCCCGATTAAGATAGCTTGTTTTTCATGGAAACGCCTATTTTACATTGTCCCGGAATTTCACTTTGACATCATTCTAGGGAATAATTTTATGTTTCACACTCAGGTTAAGTTAAATTTAGGACGTTTGGAAATGTCTTTCAACTTTGAGCCGAATGTACGAATTCCGTTTTGTATCGGTGAGGATCCCCCAGGGTTATTCTCGATTGTCGAAGAGCGCGTGTATATCGATCATTTGATAGGCCAATTCCCTGACGTCATCACGGACATGGGGGAAGTGTGACATTTTGCCTTATGACATTGTGGCTCTGGACCACATTCCCGTAAGATCTGGTCCTTACTCCTGCGCGCCACCTAAGTTAGAGATATTTAGGAATCTTATTCGTGATCTAAAAGATAAAGGGGTTATTCGCGCTTCTAAATCACCATATGCTAGTCCTGCGTTCATCATCCGAGGAAAGGTCATGGACATAGGCTCATTGTTGACTATAGAAAACTTAATAAAAAAGTTTTCGATCCCTACCTCATGCCCAGTATTGAATCCGCCTTCAAGCATCTCGGTGGAGCCAAATATTACAGCCTTATTGATTTAAATGCCAGCTTCCTCCAATGCGCGCTCTCTGAATCCTCCAAGAAGTACGCCGCCTTTATCACCCCTTGGCAGGTTTACGAGTTCAATCGTGTCCCATTGGGTATAAGCTGCGGGGGGCAGGCACTTAGTAGGGTATTGGACCACATCTTGGCTGATTTGAAATACGACTTTGTGTTCAATTATCTGGATGATATTTGCATCTACAGCAAATCCTTTGAGGACCACTTGCGTCATGTTGAAGTTGTATTACAGCGCTTGCGCGGTGCCGGGTTGACCGTTAACCCAGAGAAAGTCACCTGGGCGAAAAGATCTGTCCCGTACCTTGGTTACATTATTTCTGAAGGGAACCTCTTCGTCGACCCCGAGCGAGTCAAACCGATCTTAGACTTTCCTGCCCCAAGAACATCAAGGACGTCCTACGCTTCCTAGGCATGTGCACCTATTATGCGAGATTCATCCCTAACTTCTCTAAGTTGGATAACCCCTTGAACACATTAAAGAAGAAGGGGGCCACGTTCACGTGGGGACCCGAACAGACTAGTGCCTTTATCGCGCTCAAGCGCCACCTCGTGTCACCTGCTGTCTTACGTATGCCCAACTTTTCCCTTCCCTTTCAATTGCACGTTGATGCTTTTCGGTTGCGTTGGGGCCGTTCTCACACAACTGACATCTGAAGGAAGTAGGCCAGTAGCTTTTGCTAGCAGAACTCTTAGCCCGGCTGAAAGGAAATACAGCGTGTACGAAAAGGAATGTCTTAGTTGTATTTTTGGTATAGAGAAATTCACAGATTACCTTGAGCTTCGTCCGTTTGACTTATTCACCGACAACATGGCGTTGAGTTGGATGTGGAACCACCCCAAACAACTCGGGAAGATTGGTCGGTGGGTCTGGAAGATGTCCAGATACAAATTCACCACCCACCATGTTGCCGGCAAACTCAATGTAGTTGCTGATGCGTTGTCCCGCATGTCAGAGGATAAGGAGCCCGTGGGTGACGATGGGGAAGGAAATTCGTTATGCGTCATACGCACTATCCCGGAATCTTTAGTATCTATTAAGGAACACCAGTCTGAAGATCAATTTTTCTTGCAAGTCATTGATAGGTTAAAGAAGGGTGAGAAGGTAGGTAATTATGGTATTTATAGAGACTTACTTGTTGCTAGGATTAATGGTAAACTTAGATACTTTGTGCCCGAGAAACTCAGGCTGATTTTACTCAGGTATTTTCACGACTCCCTCCTTGGTGGGCATTGTGGTGTCCTTAAGACTGAACGCAAAACATCCAAAGAGTTATTTTGGCCCCATCTCATTAAAGACGTTAGGGACTGGGTACGCAAGTGTGAACCTTGACAGTTAGTAAAGCCCACTCGTAACTCTAAAATTGGTTTCCACTCGGCAGATGTGGCTAAAAGCCCGTGGAAAAAGGTTTTTATTGATTACGTAGGACCGCTGACTAGGTACAACCTTGGCAACACGTCTATTCTCGTTGTAATGGACGCCTTTTCCAAATTTGTCGTTCTCATTCCCTTAAGGAATATGAAGGCGATAGCGACGGTTATTGCCTTATGTAGGCGTGTGTGGGCGATTCTAGGGACCCCGAAGATCGTTGTTAGTGACAATGGACCGTGTTTTAGGTCCAGGTCCTTCGGGGATATGTGTTTCTCTTGGGGAATCAAGCATGTGACTACCAGCCCGTATAACCCGTCCCCTAACCATGTGGAGCGATTCAATCGTAACTTAAATATCGCTCTCACGATTTTCCATCATCAAGATCACTCTCGTTGGGACCAGGACATTGGTGTTTTGAACATCGCATTTAATGCTGCGTTTCATGAGTCAGTCAAGGCCACCCCTTCCTCAATCCTCCTCAACAGGGATCTGAACCACCCCCTGTTAACCAACTGGGATATTGACCCGCTCTTGGACAACGCTAATGATTGCCCGTATGAGGAAAGATGTGAGCTAGCTTTCAAGAACCTCCAAAGGTCTCGGCGAAAGGTAGCTTCAGCTTACAACCGGGGACGCATTCCCGTCTCGTTTAAGCCTGGGGACAAAGTTGTGTGCAAGTGTTTTCCCCTTAGCTCGGCTGCCGACAGATCTTCGGCAAAATTGGCTTTCAAGGTCCTTGGTCAATAGACAAGTTCCTCACCTCGATATCAGTGATGTTAAGTGATGCTGCTGATCCCACCTTGGTGCGTAGATCGCACGTAAGCCACTTGAAAGCCGTAGTGTAATGTGTCAATTGGGCTCCGCCTATGTGATGTCCCCTTTTCGTAAAATAATCCTATATTTATGAGAGTGTGTCAAAGTCACGTAATTGATTTATAGTTATTATATTTGTTTAAAGTTTAGGTATATTTATATACGGGGGGGCCCCTTAACTTTTTATCACCCCCCTTTGCTTATTGTCACATCACCTTTACTCATATATACTCATTTCTCCATCTCGCTTCACTTCATATTTATTTAATTTATGTCTCCACCTTATAGAATATTAGTGTATAGCCTGTCTCTAGGAAAACATATATATATATATATGCTTAAGTTCAGTATGTGTAGCTGTTATTATGCGCCATTTCGTCTGGGACATCACCAGTGCAACTCGCCCCGTTATGGACCATGCCTGAGGGCTAGTGATTTTGGCCGGACTAACTAAACGGTGCGAGTGCTATGTCGCCTCTTGGCGATGAATTGTGTATGTTCTTGTGAGACCTCTGTTAATAGACGATGTCCTGAGGACTCGTGTGTGCCGATGGCGGACGTGTTTGGTGGAAGACTTGTGGACTCGATTGTGGACATGGTAAACCTGTGTGTTATGTGTTCTCAGAGTAGCCTCCTGTTTTCCTTCTGGTTCCACCCCCTTCCTCCTGGACGCCGAGCTACTGTGAGGGGTCTACGAGCTAACCACGACGTGCGTTACCTCTATTCATGGTATGTGGCAGAGCGGTTCTTCGCTGTCGCCACCTACTCTTGTGGACGATATGGGGATCAGCATGTATGGGAGTGGACATTCTGTTAGAGAGTCTGCCATGGAGTTCGTGTACGGGTCACCAAGGGACTTGGTCAAGTCTAGAAGTGGCTTCCTACGAGAGCCTGAGACAAAACCAGCTTCACTATCATCGGAGCCAGCCGTGGATGTCGGGGGTGGCGCCCCCTCGTCGTTCACCCAGAGCTGAGGACTTCTTCATCTTCCCCCAAGGGGAGACATTTGTAACCTTGTTACAACCTCACATAGAAGAAATAATAACACTCACCAACTCAGCCCAAGTTGACTCGTCCCGACTCCTCTAAGATACGCCCGGGACGCTCATCACCACTATATCCAACTGAACTGAGGTTTGAATCTCATCGCTGACCGTGTGGTCGGGCTGCCCCCCACCTCTCCTCCCAATTGGACAAGAAACAAGTGATCGTCATTCTACGCGCTCCGCCCTGACGCATTGCGGATAAAACTTCTATGGACTATATTTTGAAATACAAATTACGTCTATTGGTTCTCGAGATCATTCTCGAACACCCCTCCCCTTTGTTTGTTCCGCGCTCTGAGAATACATGTTTATCACAGTGTATATAATGGTTGGAACCCAGTGTATGGAAACACATTACACTCTGGGCTTCCGAGGTAAATAGCTTAACTTTGTAGGCTCGACGATATATTCTAAATTCAATTTGGCTTTAATCTACCTTCTTTCGAAATTCAATTTATATCAGCGTCCAATATTTTTTGTAACGATCTATTACGTCAGCCCTTAAGGCAATGTTTACTTTACAGATATTTGGTCTCCTCTGATAATTTAGGTATCTTTGATGTCTGGGGATTGTTTATATTTGCCTCCTTGTTTCCTACCAAGGTTGGTCAAATGTGGGGCCGCAAGCCAGTGGGGAAATTAATAATTATACGGACGCCATGTTAGGTGTTAATGTTAGGCTAGTTCATTGTAGTTTTGCTGGCGTCTATTTATTTGTATTCGTTAAATGTGGGGCCGCGGGCCACCCAGGACTTATATTCCTGAGGACATCTTATTGGCTCTTAAAGTCTTTAGGCATTCTTATGTACACTTAATCTTTTCATTATGTGAAATATTAGCATAGTGTCAATGTCATTCTTTAGTTAAGGGGCGTGAGCTGTTGACTCACTCTATGTTACGGATCATGAGAAGGGGTTGTCTCTCTACTCATGTTGTCGATTGACTATTTTTTTATGTTTTATTATTATGAATCTGGAGACCAATTCGTTAGACCTTTATGCTGTTCTCTGAGGACGCCATTTTGGGTGCGTTTGTATGTAAGAAGCCGCCTGACGTTAATTAGTGTTGTAATGCCCTTCAGGCCCTGGCGGTGCCCTTTGTGCCTTGCAGCCCTTCTGGCTTATTGTTACCTTTGTTATTCCTAAGTGTCACTCCCACATTGAGTTGTTCTATGTTTCTTTGATAATAAAATTATATCTCTCTTGTGCTCACCTCTGTCTATTATTTGATGTGGGATAATAAGGGGGGGAGGGGTAAGTTACACGATTATTCTCAGTCCTGGCTTGGCTGCATAGTGGTTACAGTGTTGGGGGCTGAAGAATAATGAAAAGTATCTATTGAAGTTAGTGATGGTGATGGTATACTAATGAGCATGTTTCAGGAGTTCTGGGAGCAAATTGCTTCTTGTCTAGATCTGACAGCCATCATCGTGTCAAAACTGTTTGTATTTCTACTTGTGCGATAGTACTTTGTTGTGGACTTAAATGTTTCAGCTGCGCAGCAATGTGTTTCTAAAAAATGTCACATGTGACATTAGTTTAATTCAACGTGAGGAATTGTTTGTGTTAAGACCTTCAGCTCCCGAGCGGTTGAATCAATCTGTGCAATTTTTGACCTTGCTCTTAACTCCTTTTGAGGAGGCTCTGTGTGTTCAACTAATTTAGTGACAAGTGGTGTTTCAGGCTCAGAAATGGTTTCATCACAATCGTCAACACGTTCCTCTTCTAGCATTTCTGGATTTTTGACTCGTTCATTCGTTTCTTCTTTTGAACGAGACTTCACTGGTGTTTTTGGTGTTTTATGCAAAAGAAGAAATATAATTTTATTATAAATGTAAAACTCATAAACTAAAAAATCGGGTTAAAGATTTAGCCAAAATTCACATAATAAAGTTTAGTATTATTTTATTTCCAGACCCCAGCGTCTCATGAGGAGTGGAAGAAAGTTGAAAAAGGATTTAATGGAAGATGTGTAGCATGTCAATCAGACAGATTGGACAGCTACAATTAAATATCAATATTTAATCATTTACGAAAGAAAGAAACAATATTAACAGTAATCTACCTCAAAATTTATTCTCTCTTACTAGATGCAGTCAAATAAAATTACGTATCTCCCTAAGTTGAAACACGTGGTTGTTCAAAAAATTGTATTTTGATAAATACTGTAGCAGATACCACAGAAGCGGATTAATATTATCATATATAATGAATAAAATACTCTAACGCATGCTCTCTGCCACTTGATGATGTCGGATGAATTTACATACACTTGCCATGCTGTCTACAATAAAATATAGTAAAAGTACATCTATATCACAAATTCTCATTAAAATAATAGCTGAGCCTAAATAACATAATCAAAATGAATATATTTAAATAGAAGATGCTTTAGTATCTACTCACCATTTCAAGATGTTCTTGGATTCATTTGCCACGTGGGGGAAAAGAAAAATAATTCAATGATGGCTGCAACACATATTATATCAACTACATCTGGTGAAGGAAAGAAGAGTATGTTGGGATCTACACACTGACCCACTTCTCATCAGAGAAGCCTGGCGGCCGTCCAATGAATCATGATTTCCTCCTTCCACCTTGCCTCCGTCCGTCTTTCTCCTTGTCTATATTCCAGAGTTTATCACCCTTTTGCTTTGTTCCATTCGTATCAGATTTGGGACTATATATAGGGCCACGCCCGGATTCACATTATACCCGTTCTACTACAGCCCTGCGTCGAAGAAGGAACTTCTACACCACCACGTAAAGAAGAAGAGCCGACCATGGAGTATGGGTCATCAGATCCACCACTACCCTGGCCAGGACGTCGAGCCAGGAATATTTAAGTATCATGAACTAACGATGACAAGTCCTTATGACTTAGGGTTTAGTTTGTTTAGATGACTAAACAATGTAGAGTTTTTCTTTATATATTTTGTATCGAAGCATATTTTTGTTTTCATGTCTAATGGATAGTTTATTCATTTCAAGCCTTGTAGGCTACAATGTGGAAGTTTTTCTGTTAATTGCTTAAATATCGTGTCCTGGAGCCTGAAGGGAAAGTCTTCCCTTTTGACTTAGTGTAACAGTTTGTTATCCCTTCAATGCGGCTTCGGGTGAAACTGGTTTTGTCTAGTCGAAGTCCAGTCTCCGGGTGACGTTTGTTTCTAGGTGTCGATCTCGCGGGTCCAATGGGTGGGGGTATGGAAGGGAGATGGGGGAGAAAACATAGGCGGGTTCTGGGGTGGATAGGGTATGCAAATGATAACCCTCAGGGCTAAAAGGGGAAATTGGAGTTGGTGGGGTCGGATGGTCGGTGCGAGAGGAGGAATTAGCTATCTCAAGGGCAGGGACTCTTAGAGATGCTAGAACGGAGTGTTGGCGTTCGGAGGTCTGGTTGTTGCAGTCGGGATCGTAGAAGATGGGTCCACTGGTGGAGTATTGTTTGATTGACGCTGTCTTCTTTAGGGTCTTCTGTCGGTGGGCCTTGCTGGTGCGGCGGATGTATCCCATCTCGTGAGGTCACCGTCGGAAGGGACGATCAGGTTGGAGGGTGAGAGGACACAGTCCCGGCAACACGGAGTCGCTGGTGGGAGGCAAAGGAACTGTCCCGGCAACGTGAGTTGCGGTGAGAGGCAGAGGAACAGTCCCGGCAACGTGAGTCGCGATGGGAGGTAAGGGATAGTTGCGGAAGGATAGGGAGTGATGATGAACATGCTCTTTCCAAAAATGACGACAATTTATTAAGGCTCTTTTTCAATGTGGTTCACCAGGGTTGGGTCACCACTAAACACAGCTGCCATACGGCTGTTGCCTGACTCAGAATATCCACCTTGACAGTTATGCCAAGCTAGGTCATCTGAGAAAGGGCTGATTTGTTGTTTGAGTACCGAGTCATTGTCATGACTCTTAACCTCGCGAATGAACTTATAAACCTGATGAAATGGAACAGATGAAATGAGCCTGCAGAATACTACAGGTGATTGGTTGTGTTGCTCGACGCAAGATATCCACCTTGACAGAAACGCCAAGCTAGGTCACCTGTGAAAGGGCTGATCTTATGTTCGAGTACGGAGTCACTATCGTGACTCCTGGCCTCTTGAATGAATTAGATACCTTGTAAAAACAATTTGTATAATTATTGACCCTGTGAGGTGAAATTGGTGATAGTGAGCGATTGCGCTGGGTCTCGAGATTTGGGGAGAATTTTTTTTATTGGGATGTGGGAAGGTGTGTATAAGGTATGATGATGATATGTTGATGTTGCATGAGTCGATTTCCGGGAAGAGGATCGAAGGGTTAACTTGACTGTAGGGATTAGGTTTGACGCGGAAAGCTACATTTCCATTCCCCATCAGGGGCCGACCACGGCGCCAGCGTTATTCTCTGACTCGTAGAAAACCTAGTCGGTTGTCCCTGTGGAGTCCGGCGGTGGCAAAGGTAATAAAGAGTTGCTTGTTGGGGTAAGATTTTATTTTCTTGGGATTAGGAGTGAGGTGGATACATTTCCATTCCCCATCTGGGGCCGCCCCCGGCGCCAGGATTATCCTCTGTCTAGTAGACAACCTAGGCGGTTATCCCAGTGGCGTCCGGCCGTGACTGAGGTAGTAATGTTATGAAATGAGCGATTGAATAAAGGTGATTCTGTATAGTTATGTGTAGTGTTGTCGGCGGTCTGTTGTCATTCCGGCGAAGTTGATTGTCACATGTGGGTTAGTTATTAATTCTAAACTAGGCTAAGTCTAACTATAATGTTTTTTTTCTCTCTTGGTATTTTTTTAAAGTTTATAATAGATAGTTTGTTAGTTTTAAAGCTCAACTACGCCATCCTGGGTCGTATGTAAAACCTTTCCTCTGCAGGGTCGCAGTGTCCTAAGTCCCTAACAATTTCGTTTGTGTGCGTGTCTGTCTGCTCGTATAGTCTCTTGTTGCGGTCTTTGTAAATCTCCTGAAGCTGTCTACAATTTGTCATCGTGCGTAAGTCTGTGTTTCTAGTGTGCCAGGATCCCCAAGTGATTGTTCTCAGTATCTTGTTTTGTGTTGTTTGAAGTTTTTGTGTGTGAGTTTTAGCCCCATAACTCCATGCTTGACAGTTATATAATATTATTGGTTGGATCACTGCTTTATAGAGAATTGTTTTTGTGTGGATGGTTAACTCCCTCCCCTTTAGAAGTGGATATAATTGGACGAACCTGGCTGTGGCTTTCTGATTAGTGGCCTCTATGGTTTCCTCCAAGTTAATTTAGAATCTATTGTGACGCCTAAGTATTTTGTTTCTGTTTTAATGGGAATTTCCGTATCGAATAGTGTTAGTGGGGCGGGTAGATGAATGTTTCTAGGACTTATGATTATGGCGGCGGATTTGGCAGCGTTGACCTTGATTCGCCAGCTTGTGAGCCAGTCTTGTAAGTTAACCAGGTATCTCTGCATCGCAAGACTGGCGTAGTTGATGTTTTTGTTGATGGTGTAGATCATAGTGTCGTCTGCAAAAAGTCTGACCTTGGTATGAACGTGTACTGGAATGTCGGAAATGTATCTGTTGTACAGGTGAGGTGAGAGTGAAGATCCCTGGGGCACCCTGCTTTTATGGCGTGTGTGTTGAATTTGGCGCCCTCCATCACCACGTGGAACCTTCTCCGCGTTAGGAAACTGGCGACGGTATGGGGTACCCAAGTTTTATTAATTTTTGTAAGAGACCTATATGCCAAACTTTGTCAAAGGCTTTTTTGACGTCTAAGAATATCGATACTATTGATATTTTCTGAGAGAAGGCTTGTGTCGCATCTTCGACTAAATTTAGGACTGGGTATATAGTGGAATGTTTTTCCTAAATCCAAATTGAAGTTTGGGGATGATATTATGAGTTTCGCTGAAGTGGTTTAGTCTTTTTAAAATTAATCATTCAAATACTTTGTTGAGGGAGTCGAGGAGGCTTATTGGCCGTCTGTTTTGAGGAAACATCGGGTCCTTTCCCGGTTTGGGGAGTGTTATCACTCTAGCCAGTTTCCATACGTCGGGGAAGTGACACAGCGAGAGAAGGGCGTTGAGAATGTGTAGTAACGTTAGTGTGGCTTTAGGTGGAAATTGTTGAATTGTCTCGTTTAGTAGTCGGTCGAGGGCCTGGCGCTTTCCTTTTTGGGAGGTATTTTATTGTGTTGTTTAGTTCTTCTAATGTTATTAGGTCTGCTGTGACATAATAGGTCTGCTTAGATATTCCCTTACAGATCTCTTAGCGTACCTAACAAAATCTGGGTCTTTGGGGTTGTCGTTAGGTGTAAATTGCTTCTCCAGCGTCACGGCTATGGCTTCCACTTTCTCCGAGCTTGTGTAGGCAATGCCATTTTCGCCGTGTTTAGCCGGGACTGATCTATTTTTGTTTGATTGTAGTTGTTTTGTGATTTTCCAGGTTTTGCTGGAATCTAGTGCGGCGTCTGTTACGTAGATGTTCCAGTCATTTCTTTTAATTTCTTTTACAATATTGACCCTCGTGTGATTTATGTAGTCTATTTTGTAGATGTTTGTTGTGTCGGTGCTCTTGGCGAGAGTGACTTGAAATGTTGGCAGTGGTGTTACGGTCTGTGTGTTGTTGTCTGCTTGTGTCTTTCTGGTGAACTGTCTGACGTCTGTGACCGGGAAACCTAGTCCCACTAGTTCTTGTTGGATGTCCCCGGTTGCCATGTTGGGAGGGAGCCCCTTGATGACTACCTTCAGTGGCTTGTCCCTAGGTAGAGTGTATGTGTGTAACGCCTGTCTCATGTCCTTGAGTAGGTGCTGCACTAGATCAAAGTCTTGTTTAGTTGTTGTGTGAATCTTAAGTTCGTGTGCTACGTAAGTGATCCTAATCTCGTTTCCTACTTCCTTGGCTAGTTTAGTGATCTTGTTATAATTTTGTGTTCCTAGCGTCACTATTGGTGGGTAACGTGTCTTTTGTGTGGTGGTTGTTGTTGTTGTGGTCGGCTGTTTGTCAGAGTTCTGGTCGACTGGTGTTGGGGTGTTATTTTCGGCCCTTTTCAGGGCGTTGAACTTGTTTGTAACTGTCAAAGTTGTTTTCTTTGTCTATGTTTGTCTTCGTGGTCTGAATTTGCGTTTGCGTTTGCGTCCCAGTTCGTCTGCCATTGTGAAGGTCCCTTGTCCGTCTGAGTCAGCCTCCATGTCTGAGATGCCGGTCGAAGTGTAAGACATGTCAGAGTCGCGTGATCTTGTGGTGGTGTGGTCGGGGGCGGCCATTTCGCTCAGCCCTGAAAAGGGCAGGCTAGTGGCCATTGTGGAAGGGTAATGTGCCCTCC
>JBCFYV010001459.1:0-50407 GCA_039000515.1 Timema cristinae | reverse complement strand
CTGGAGTAAAGGGCCCCTTTTCCCCTTGGAGAAAATGGCCCTTTTCCCCTGGAGTAATCCCCCTTCTCCGGGAGAAAAAGCCCCTCTTCCGGGATTTGGGAGAAAAACTGCCCCTTCTCTGGAGTAAAGGGTCCTCTCTCGGGAGTAAACTGCCCCTTTTTGGAGTAAACCCCTCTCTCCTGGAGTAAATGGCCTCTCTCTGGAGTAAACGCCCCCTTCTGGGTAAACTGCCCCTTCTCCTGGAGTAAACTGGCCTCTCTCTTGGAGTAAACTGGTCCTCTCTCTTGGAGTAAACTGGCCCTCTCTCCTGGAGTAAACTGGCCTCTCCTCCTGGAGTAAACTGTCCCTCTCAGTAACTCCCTCTCTGGAGTAAACTGCCCCTCTCTCCTGGAGTAAACTGTCCTCTCTCCTGGAGTAAACTGCCCTCTCCCCTGGAGTAAACTGGCCTCTCTCCTGGAGTAAACTGGCCTCTCTCTTGGAGTAAACTGGTCCTCTCTCTGGAGTAAACTGCCCCTCTCTCCTGGAGTAAACTAGTCCTCTCTCCTGGAGTAAACTGCCCCTCTCTCCTGGAGTAAACTGGCCATCTCTGAGTAACTGCCTCTCTCTTGGAGTAAACTGGTCCTCTCCTCTGGAGTAAACTGCCCTCTCTCCTGGAGTAAACTTCCCTCTCTCCTGGAGTAAACTGGCCTTCTCTGAGTAACTGGCTCTCTTGAGTAAACTGCCCCTCTCTCTGGAGTAAATGCCTTCTCTGGAGTAAACTCCCTCTCTCCTGGAGTAAACTGGTCCTCTCTCTTGGAGTAAACTGCCCTCTCCCTGGAGTAAACTGCCCTCTCTCCTGGAGTAAACTGTCCCTCTCCTCTGGAAGTAATACTGCCCTTCTCCTGGAGTAAACTCGCCCTCTCTCTGGAGTAAACTGGCCTCTCTCCTGAAGTAAACTGGTCCTCTCCTCTGGAGTAAACTCGCCCTCTCCTCTGGAGTAAAATGGTCCTCTCTCCTGGAGTAAACTGTCCTTTCTCTCTGGAGTAAACTCGCCTCTCCTCTGGAGTAAAATGGCCTCTCTCCTGGAGTAAACTGTCCTTCTCTCCTGGAGTAAACTGGTCCTCTCCTTGGAGTAAACTGGCCCTCTCTCTGGAGTAAACTGGCCCTCTCTCCTGGAGTAAACTGGTCCTCTCTCTCTGGAGTAAACTGCCCCTCTCTCTGGAGTAAACTGCCCTCTCTCCTGGAGTAAACTGGTCCTCTCTCCTGGAGTAAACTGCCCCTCTCTCCTGGAGTAAACTGGCCTCTCTCCTGGAGTAAACTGGTCCTCTCTCTGGAGTAAACTGCCCTTCTCTCCTGGAGTAAACTGTCCTCTCTCCTGGAGTAAACTGCCCTTCTCCTCTGGAGTAAACTGCCCTTCTTCTGGAGTAAACTCGCCTCTCCTCTTGATAAACTGTCCTTCTCCTCTGAAGTAATCTGCCCCTTTCTTCTGAAGTAAACTCGCCCTCTCCTCTTGATTAAAATGGTCCTCTCTCCTGAGTAAACTGTCTTCTCTCTGGAGTAAATCGGCCTCTCCCTGGAGTAAAATGGCCTCTCTCCTGGAGTAAACTGATCCTTTCTCCTGGAGTAAAGTGGTCTTCTCTCCTGGAGTAAACTGGCCCTCTCCTGGAGTAAACTGATCCTTTCTCCTGGAGTAAAGTGGTCCTCTCTTCTGGAGTAAACTGGCCCTCTCCTGGAGTAAACTGATCCTTTCTCCTGGAGTAAATGGCCTCTCTTCTGGAGTAAACTGGCCCTCTCCTGGAGTAAACTGATCCTTTCTCCTGGAGTAAACTGGCCCTCTCTCCTGGAGTAAACTGGTCCTCTCTCCTGGAGTAAAGTGGTCCTCTCTTCTGGAGTAAACTGGCCCTCTTCCTGGAGTAAACTGATCCTTTCTCCTGGAGTAAAGTGGTCTTCTCTTCTGGAGTAAACTGGCCCTCTCCTGGAGTAAACTGATCCTTTCTCCTGGAGTAAAGTGGTCTTCTCTTCTGGAGTAAACTGGCCCTCTCCTGGAGTAAACTGATCCTTTCTCCTGGAGTAAGTGGTCCTTCTTCTGGAGTAAACTGGCCCTCTGGAGTAATGTCCTCTCCGGAGTTAATGCCCTCCTTGGAGTAAACTGGTCCTCTCTCCTGGAGTAAAGTGGTCCTCTCTTCTGGAGTAAACTGGCCCTCTCCTGGAGTAAACTGATCCTTTCTCCTGGAATAAAGTGGTCCTCTCTTCTGGAGTAAACTGGGCCTATATATATTTCATCCCAGCTAATATTCCTGAATGTTAAGTGGAAAATTGATCTTGTATCAAATTCCAAATACCTTCTAGTGGTATCCGATTTTCAAAATTTTTGCAAGGACTGAATATTCCTAAACAAGATAAGAGTCATTTAATTTTTAAATACGATACTGGTTAAGACCACTCTAAATAGCTTCAAAATTAACAATTTTTTTAAAAAATTAGTGAGAACCACATCAAACACCCTATCATTAAAATTTCCATGGGGATACATTCCCAAATTACTTCTAGACACATCATATTTTAAAATAAATCCATAAACCACTCCAAATCATTTACATATGGGTTCAATTTTCATAAATATTCTTATAAAACAATTTAAAAACTAGTTTAAAGGTATATAACTTTATCAAATATCTATGCTTATCCAATTTAAATAGCTTCTAGAGAAATCTAGTTTTCATAAACTTTCTGTTAGAGGACCACTCAAAAAGCATATAGAATAATATTTTTAAAACAATTTCAGAGGAAGGCCATCCAAAATATCTTCTAGGTGCATCCAATTTTCGAACATTTGCTGAACGAGACCTCAGGCCTCCTTTTAGCTTTGAAGTTAAAGCCCTTCAAACACCGAACATTTCTTGGTTAGACGGTTTACCCCTCCTTTGAAAAATAGGTTTTCACCGGCATTGAAGTAGAATAGAGCAAAGATCGGGGGTTCTGCTCTTTGGGCCTGGTTTGAGCACCCTGTGGGCCTGCTCTGGAAACACTGTAGGATGCACTGAGCTACAGGACTGACATGATTCTCCTCAAGCAGCAACTGATTGGAATCGAAGTGAAGCTATTTCCAACACATCAAACATTAGTAGTTTCAATAAATGTTATTATTTCTGCAGTGTATCTTAAACCAATTTAATTTATGAATGAATGTTGTTCTGTTTATAGAGTGGTTTAGTAATATCTGTTTTGTAGGGTACACTGGAAAGCATGATGAAATGTGCCGAGGACCAGTGTCCACATGTCCTTTCTAATGGCCGCGTCCAGCAGGAAATACGCTTGGCGTGCAAAGAGAAGAATTTTCTGTCATCTGATTTTGTGCGCTTCTGTGTGGCAGAGCAAGCAGGGACAGACATTATGAATAAAGTCAAGTAAGATCTCCTAGAATCAATTACAATTTCTTAGACAGTAAAATAAACAAGATAGAGAAACTTCATGATGATCTGTCAATCCTCTCACATCTACACACAAAAACAATCAATATAAAGTAATGCATTAATTTCATTGAATCACGTAACCACAAAATAGTTTGTAGCATTACAAGGAATAATTTGTGTGACTAAATGTTGTTTTATGTTGATGTGAACATTTGCTAGCAGCCAGTTTGTTCTATTGGCAGTGAGCTGAACCTTGCAGTGGCGGCACATGTGTCGGATCGTACCACAGATGAAGTTATAGAGACACTCTCTAGGAGCTATAAGGCTTTGGTAAGTTAGATTATCTCTGGTAATAGTTGTTGTGACCCACTTCGGTGGCTGCATAGTCTAACACTGGACTAGTTTATAATAATATAGGTCTATTTGTTGGACTAGTGGTTAGAGTTCCTGGCTACCAATCTAGAGAGCTCTGGTTTTATTCCTGCTGAAATAATAGATATTGTTCCTATTGTCACCATGATCAGGTTAGTTAATTAGGCTCAAGTTAGGTTTCTACTGGTACCACATAATATTGAGGACGTGGCTAGTGTACAAATGGACATTGTGAATGTGAGGGTGCTGCTATATGTGGATGATACTGTATAATAGCTGAGAATTAAAGTTACTTGCAAAATGCATTAAATCTACATGCAGAATGGCTCTTCGTAAAATGTCTCTGAAACTAAGGTGATGATTTTTTTAAGGATGGATCAGGAAATGATTGTCAACTTAGTACAAATGGAAAATTGTTAGAACAAGTGAATAATTTTGTGTATCTGGACAGAATGTTCTGTAAAAATGGGAGGATGGATGGTGAATACATCTCGAAGAGTAGTTGAATGTATGTGGGCTATTACAAAGAATGAAGAACCGTAGTATCGAAAGAGGCAAAGATGACAGTATATAAATGTGTGTTAACGCCAACATTGTTTTATGGATGTGAAGCGTGAGTTTGTCAGGAGAAACACAAGAGCAAGGTGGATATGGCTGGAATAGATATCTAAGAAATGTTTATGAACAACTCGTACGAAGGTAGAGTGTGTGGATCAAACGAAAGGGGTAGGCCATGCAAGACGTGGCTAAATGTTGTAGATGAATGTGTTAAAAATAGAAACACTAAGAGCTTATAGAATTAAAGAGCAATGACTCGTATGGATGTTGTTGTAGAGAATGGAGTGGAGAATGCAAGGATAGGGAGGGAGGTGTGGAGAAAGTTGGTGAGGATGGATTAAGTACAACGTAGTTGTTTTTTGAGTTTTATTCACTATTTATTTAAAATGTGTACATTATTTTGATCTGAGTATTTGAAATTAAGACTTAATTGCACTGATAGGCCAATGTGTGCATTGTTTGAAATATTGTAAATGGTCACTCCCTATTATACTATAGTGATACATAAATCATTTAGGTTACTTTTGGAAAATGATTGCAATCATCGGACTGAAGTATGAAAAATTGAATTTTATAGTTGATAATAGTGATTGGAAAATGCATAGAAATTGATCATTTAGGAATGTTGTACTGCATATTATTTGGCCCTGCTATTCTTTAGGTTGGGGACATGAGCAAAAAACGATGTTCGACCCCAGATGTGCTTCGCAGTAGATCTCGAGTCAGTTCTGATTCCTCGAGAACTGATCCTAACGATACCTACTCTATGGCAGACACAATTAGTCAGCAATCAGACCAGTCCCCTCTGGTAAGTTCTCTAATACTTGTATTTTAGAAATTGCTGGAGTTAGAGAACTAATACAAATTATAGTTTTATATATTTCAACATGATCTAGAGAATAGTTGAAAGGAAATATTGAGAATTAGGTGACCAAATTAGTCAATTTTAAGATTACTGCCTTTTTATTGAAAGAGTTATTTACATAAAGCATTAATTCTATTTTTCACATTTTGAAGTGAAAAGATTCCTGTATCTTTTTTTCTTGTATGAACACATTTTTTCGATGGATACCAAGCTATTATATTTGATAGTTACGGTATAGCCACATCTAAATATCATATTCTTTAAATTAAAAAATGACAGCTTGAAACAAGAATCAAAGCTGGGACTTTTGCCTTAGTACGCCAATGCTCTCTAACCACTGAGCTATTTAGGAGGCGTCTGTGCCCACTTCTGGATATTTCTGTGATTATAATATTGGCGTAATAAGCCAAAGGTTACATGTTCCAATTCGAGTGTCTAGTTGTCATTTTTAAATTTAATGAATATTATATTTTTCTGACTTAGACGTGCTATAAAACTTGCACTGTGACAAAAAACAAATCCTTCTAAGCTCGTTTCCAGCTTTATTATTTTGTAAGATGCAAGTTCCTTTGTAAAATTGTAATGTCCAAACAAACTAGCAACATATATTTTTCAACCTTTTTGCCCTTTGTACTAAATAATAATAATAATAATAATTATTATTATTATTATCATTATTATTATCATTATTATTATCATTATCATTATCATTATTATCATTATTATCATTATTATTAGCACTGCGTCTTACTACCCATTCGGGTTATACGCACCTACGCTAATGTGCAATGGTAGGGTGATTGTGAGATGAAATGAAGGACCTACAGTTTAACGTGGAATCCGAACCACGGTGGTGGCCTGGCATTCCCCACATTCACAAGATGTCTTGTCAGAGGTGAAGGAAGGGTTTAAATCTGTGCCGGGACCGAGGATTGAACCCCGGCCGCCAGCACAGAAGTCCGACACCTTGCCCCTAGACCACCAGGTCACCTACTTGTACTAAATGAAAATGATGAATCATCATACAATTCTGTACAGGTTTATCTTAATGTATCGACATGCTCACTTTTACTAAGCCTGCCCACTACGGGCCAGTGGCGTCATCAGGCTGACACTTTCAGAGGTGGTGACGTCAAAGTGACTGACTATACAAATTTTTTATAGTGTATCGGCGAAATTTATTATTAAAAAATATCCCTGTATTTAACTATAACCCTAAAACATTTTTCTTAAGCACAGCTTAAATATACTGTATCACTATACATACAAAGACAACTCTATTTTGATTTACTTTTTGAACCTTCTAATGCACATGTGCTCGGGTAAGAGTTGTCTTTACTACCCAATTACATTGACACTTTGCATTTTGTCTGCGCATGCTGTTGATTTTGTTGCTGCTGGGGTTTTTATAGTCGCTGATTTTGTCAAGTTTTCTGGTATTTTAGCTACAAGATTATTAGTATATTTCAAACTGCATTTGTCTACAACTTCAACATTATTTGAGCTGTTATTGTTTATGTAAACTTAATCCATTAATGTATCTCATGTAAGGGTAAAGCTTAACAAGCTAAAATGAGTAGTTTTTAAATGTTTTTACTTTAAATTCCATTGTTTCCCTACCAAGTTTTCATTTAAACCAAATTAAACTTTGTGTGTGTTTAATTTTGCTGGTTATTTATGTCACTACTATTGCTATTACATTCATTGATACACGGAAATTACATTAGTATTCTGTATGGCCTTGTACAGGTAGAGTTACCGCAATGGGTGACGCCACCAAAAGTCACGCCACTGTACAGACTCCATCAGAGATACTTACAATTTGTTTGTGTTCATGTTAATGAGGAACACATCAGGCTCTTCCATATTTTTTATTCACTTCTGAATATAATAGTAATTAAGATATTTAATATAGATATTAAGTATTTGGATTTGTTTTGAATGGCCTACTTTCTTAAACTATTCACTAACCTAGTTGATATTTGTTAATGTGTTGAGCCACTCAACTTGCAAAATATTCTTGAACTTCTTTTAGCCGACTAATTTAATTATGACTAAAATGGTCCATAAAGTGAAAGTGAAAGTGTGTAGTAGTAACTGTTGATTAATACCTTTTATATTGTCCCGGCACACTGCAGAAACTGGAGTACTTGAATCTGGTAAGTTTTGTCAATTTAACAATATGTGGTTTTATAAGTTGCACATTACAGTTCGCATGACATTATACCACTACTTTTAATGAATTATACTTAGGAATCTGTGAGTCATTACCGGAGGAAAATGTATGGACAGTCATGATTCCTGACATGTGAGTGGAATAGTTTTGTATTCAGTACATTACTAAGCAATGTGCTCTACCAAATTTACAGGGGAGATATTACCAACCAACATCCAGACAAGTAGAGAGAAGAGTAAACAATGAGTCATTCATCACCAGACACACAATACATCACAGTCTTATACAACCAACATCCAGACAAGTAGAGAAAAGAGTAAACAATGAGTAATTCATCACCAGACACACAATACATCACAGTCTTATACAACCAACATCCAGACACGTAGAGAGAAGAATAAACAATGAGTCATTCATCACCAGGCATACAATACAACACAGTCTTATACAACCAACATCCAGACAAGTAGAGAGAAGAGTAAACAATGAGTCATTCATCACCAGACACACAATACAACACAGTCTTATACAACCAACATCCAGACAAGTAGAGACAAGAGTAAACAATGAGTCATACATCACCAGACACACAATACATCACAGTCTTATACAACCAACATCCAGACAAGTAGAGAGAAGAGTAAACAATGAGTTATTCATCACCAGACACACAATACAACACAGTCTTATACAACCAACATCCAGACAAGTAGAGAGAAGAGTAACAATGAGTCATTCAACACCAGACACACAATACATCACAGTCTTATACAACCAACATCCAGACAAGTAGAGAGAAGAGTAACAATGAGTCATTCATCACCAGACACACAATACATCACAGTCTTATACAACCAACATCCAGACAAGTAGAGAGAAGAGTAACAATGAGTCATTCATCAGACACACAATACATCACAGTCTTATACAACCAACATCCAGACAAGTAGAAAGAAGAGTAAACAATGAGTCATTCATCAGACACACAATACAACACAGTCTTATACAACCGACATCCAGACAGGTAGAGAGAAGAGTAAACAATGAGTCATTCATCAGACACACAATACAACACAGTCTTATACAACCAACATCCAGACAAGTAGAGAAAAGAGTAAACAATGAGTCATTCATCAGACACACAATACAACACAGTCTTATACAACCGACATCCAGACAGGTAGAGAGAAGAGTAAACAATGAGTCATTCATCAGACACACAATACAACACAGTCTTATACAACCAACATCCAGACAAGTAGAGAAAAGAGTAAACAATGAGTCATTCATCAGACACACAATACATCACAGTCTTATACAACCAACATCCAGACAAGTAGAGAGAAGAGTAACAATGAGTCATTCATCAGACACACAATACAACACAGTCTTATACAACCGACATCCAGACAAGTAGAGAGAAGAATAAACAATGAGTCATTCATCACCAGACACACAATACAACACAGTCTTATACAACCAACATCCAGACAAGTAGAGAAAAGAGTAAACAATGTGTCATTCATCAGACACACAATACATCACAGTCTTATACAACCAACATCCAGACAAGTAGAGAGAAGAGTAACAATGAGTCATTCATCACCAGACACACAATACATCACAGTCTTATACAACCAACATCCAGACAAGTAGAGAGAAGAGTAACAATGAGTCATTCATCAGACACACAATACATCACAGTCTTATACAACCAACATCCAGACAAGTAGAAAGAAGAGTAAACAATGAGTCATTCATCAGACACACAATACAACACAGTCTTATACAACCAACATCCAGACAAGTAGAAAGAAGAGTAAACAATGAGTCATTCATCAGACACACAATACAACACAGTCTTATACAACCACATCCAGACAGTAGAGAGAAGAGTAAACAATGAGTCATTCATCAGACACACAATACACACAGTCTTATACAACCAACATCCAGACAAGTAGAGAAAGAGTAAACAATGAGTCATTCATCAGACACACAATACATCACAGTCTTATACAACCACATCCAGACAAGTAGAGAGAAGAGTAAACAATGAGTCATTCATCAGACACACAATACAACACAGTCTTATACAACCAACATCCAGACAAGTAGAGAGAAAGAGTAAACAATGAGTCATTCATCAGACACACAATACATCACAGTCTTATACAACCAACATCCAGACAAGTAGAGAGAAGAGTAAAAATGAGTCATTCATCAGACACACAATACAACACAGTCTTATACAACCGACATCCAGACAAGTAGAGAGAAGAGTAAACAATGAGTCATTCATCAGACACACAATACAACACAGTCTTATACAACCAACATCCAGACAAGTAGAGAAAGAGTAAACAATGAGTCATTCATCAGACACACAATACAACACAGTCTTATACAACCAACATCCAGACAAGTATGAGAGAAGAGTAAACAATGAGTCATTCATCAGACACACAATACAACACAGTCTTATACAACCAACATCAGACAGTAGAGAGAAGAGTAAACAATGAGTCATTCATCAGACACACAATACAACACAGTCTTATACAACCAACATCCAGACAAGTAGAGAAGAAGAGTAAACAATGAGTCATTCATCAGACACACAATACATCACAGTCTTATACAACCAACATCCAGACAAGTAGAGAGAAGAGTAAAAATGAGTCATTCATCAGACACACAATACAACACAGTCTTATACAACCGAACATCCAGACAAGTAGAGAGAAGAGTAAACAATGAGTCATCATCAATGAGTCATTCATCAGACACACAATACATCACAGTCTTATACAACCAACATCCAGACAAGTAGAGAGAAGAGTAACAATGAGTCATTCACAGACACACAATACAACACAGTCTTATACAACCAACATCCAGACAAGTAGAGAGAAGAGTAACAATGAGTCATTCATCAGACACACAATACATACACAGTCTTATACAACCAACATCCAGACAAGTAGAGAAAAGAGTAAACAATGAGTCATTCATCAGACACACAATACAACACAGTCTTATACAACCAACATCCAGACAGTAGAGAGAAGAGTAACAATGAGTCATTCATCAGACACACAATACAACACAGTCTTATACAACCAACATCCAGACAAGTAGAGAAAAGAGTAAACAATGAGTCATTCATAAGACACACAATACAACACAGTCTTATACAACCGACATCCAGACAGGTAGAGAGAAGAGTAAACAATGAGTCATTCATCAGACACACAATACAACACAGTCTTATACAACCAACATCCAGACAAGTAGAGAAAAGAGTAAACAATGAGTCATTCAACACCAGACACACAATACATCACAGTCTTATACAACCAAAACATCCAGACAAGTAGAAAGAAGAGTAAACAATGAGTCATTCATCAGACACACAATACAACACAGTCTTATACAACCGACATCCAGACAGGTAGAGAGAAGAGTAAACAATGAGTCATTCATCAGCACACAATACAACACAGTCTTATACAACCAACATCCAGACAAGTAGAGAAAAGAGTAAACAATGAGTCATTCATCAGACACACAATACATCACAGTCTTATACAACCAACATCCAGACAAGTAGAGAGAAGAGTAACAATGAGTCATTCATCACAGACACACAATACATCACAGTCTTATACAACCAACATCCAGACAAGTAGAGAGAAGAGTAACAATGAGTCATTCATCAGACACACAATACATCACAGTCTTATACAACCAACATCCAGACAAGTAGAGAGAAGAAAACAATGAGTCATTCATCAGACACACAATACATCACAGTCTTATACAACCAACATCCAGACAAGTAGAAAGAAGAGTAAACAATGAGTCATTCATCAGACACACAATACAACACAGTCTTATACAACCGACATCCAGACAGGTAGAGAGAAGAGTAAACAATGAGTCATTCATCAGACACACAATACAACACAGTCTTATACAACCAACATCCAGACAAGTAGAGAAAAGAGTAAACAATGAGTCATTCATCAGACACCAATACAACACAGTCTTATACAACCGACATCCAGACAGGTAGAGAGAAGAGTAAACAATGAGTCATTCATCAGACACACAATACAACACAGTCTTATACAACCAACATCCAGACAAGTAGAGAAAAGAGTAAACAATGAGTCATTCATCAGACACACAATACATCACAGTCTTATACAACCAACATCCAGACAGTAGAGAGAAGAGTAACAATGAGTCATTCATCAGACACACAATACAACACAGTCTTATACAACCGACATCCAGACAAGTAGAGAGAAGAATAAACAATGAGTCATTCATCACCAGACACACAATACAACACAGTCTTATACAACCAAGAACCAGACAAGTATAGAAAAGAGTAAACAATGAGTCATTCATCAGACACACAATACATCACAGTCTTATACAACCAACATCCAGACAAGTAGAGAGAAGAGTAACAATGAGTCATTTATCACCAGACACACAATACATCACAGTCTTATACAACCAACATCCAGACAAGTAGAGAGAAGAGTAACAATGAGTCATTCATCAGACACACAATACATCACAGTCTTATACAACCAACATCCAGACAAGTAGAAAGAATAGTAAACAATGAGTCATTCATCAGACACACAATACAACACAGTCTTATACAACCGACATCCAGACAGGTAGAGAGAAGAGTAAACAATGAGTCATTCATCAGACACACAATACAACACAGTCTTATACAACCAACATCCAGACAAGTAGAGAAAAGAGTAAACAATGAGTCATTCATCAGACACACAATACATCACAGTCTTATACAACCAACATCAGACAAGTAGAGAGAAGAGTAACAATGAGTCATTCATCAGACACACAATACATCACAGTCTTATACAACCGACATCCAGACAGGTAGAGAGAAGAGTAAACAATGAGTCATTCATCAGACACACAATACAACACAGTCTTATACAACCAACATCCAGACAAGTAGAGAAAAGAGTAAACAATGAGTCATTCATAAGACACACAATACAACACAGTCTTATACAACCGACATCCAGACAGGTAGAGAGAAGAGTAAACAATGAGTCATTCATCAGACACACAATACAACACAGTCTTATACAACCAACATCCAGACAAGTAGAGAAAAGAGTAAACAATGAGTCATTCAACACCAGACACACAATACATCACAGTCTTATACAACCAAAACATCCAGACAAGTAGAAAGAAGAGTAAACAATGAGTCATTCATCAGACACACAATACAACACAGTCTTATACAACCGACATCCAGACAGGTAGAGAGAAGAGTAAACAATGAGTCATTCATCAGACACACAATACAACACAGTCTTATACAACCAACATCCAGACAAGTAGAGAAAAGAGTAAACAATGAGTCATTCATCAGACACACAATACATCACAGTCTTATACAACCAACATCCAGACAAGTAGAGAGAAGAGTAACAATGAGTCATTCATCACCAGACACACAATACATCACAGTCTTATACAACCAACATCCAGACAAGTAGAGAGAAGAGTAACAATGAGTCATTCATCAGACACACAATACATCACAGTCTTATACAACCAACATCCAGACAAGTAGAAAGAAGAGTAAACAATGAGTCATTCATCAGACACACAATACAACACAGTCTTATACAACCGACATCCAGACAGGTAGAGAGAAGAGTAAACAATGAGTCATTCATCAGACACACAATACAACACAGTCTTATACAACCAACATCCAGACAAGTAGAAAAAAGAGTAAACAATGAGTCATTCATCAGACACACAATACATCACAGTCTTATACAACCAACATCCAGACAAGTAGAGAGAAGAGTAACAATGAGTCATTCATCACCAGACACACAATACAACACAGTCTTATACAACCAACATCCAGACAAGTAGAGAAAAGAGTAAACAATGAGTCATTCATCAGACACACAATACATCACAGTCTTATACAACCAACATCCAGACAGGTAGAGAAAAGAGTAATTAATGAGTCATTCATCAGACACACAATACATCACAGTCTTATACAACCAACATCCATACAGGTAGAGAGAAGAGTAAACAATGAGTCATTCAACATCAGACATACAATACAGCACAATCTTATACAACCAACATCCAGACAAGTAGAGAGAAGAGTAAACAATGAGTCATTCATCACCAGACATACAATACAGCACAGTCTTATACAACCAACATCCAGACAAGTAGAAAGAAGAGTAAACAATGAGTCATTCATCACTAGACATACAATACATCACAGTCTTATACAACCAACATCCATACAGGTAGAGAGAAGAGTAAACAATGAGTCATTCATCACTAGACTTACAATACATCACAGTCTTATACAACCAACATCCATACAGGTAGAGAGAAGAGTAAACAATGAGTCATTCATCACCAGACATACAGTACATCACAGTCTTATACAACCAACATCCAGACAAGTAGAGAGAAGAATAAACAATGAGTCATTCATCAGATACACAATACAGCACAGTCTTATACAACCAACATCCAGACAAGTAGAGAGAAGAGTAAACAATGAGTCATTCATCACCAGACACACAATACAACACAGTCTTATACAACCAACATCCTGACAAGTAGAGAAAAGAGTAACAATGAGTCATTCATCACTAACTATACAATACAACACAGTCTTATATAACAACCTCAAAATTTAATGGCTGTGCTAATACTAAAATACGGATATAACTTTCGAGTTTTTTTTATTGTTCATGGAATTTGAATGCAAGGATTAGAGAATGTATTGGATTAAATAAATTTAAATTGGATATTTCAAATATTCAATTGAAATTGGTTATTCAATCTATAATGCAAACTTAATTATCAAACTACAGATTATTACTTTTAACATTTAACAAAAAAAATTGTTAACTAAAATAGTAATAATTATGTTATTTATAAAATAATGTTCATCATGGATTTCAAATAACTTATTTTTCCACTTCTTTTCAACCTTTTCCCAAACTCCCGAAGCTTTCTGGCTGAACATCTCCGGCACACTGGTTGATTATCCCTGTATAAATTCTATTACTCATAGACCCCTAATATTATTACTAATTGTTTGTCTCTCTGTGGCTCTTTACTCTGTATCTTCTTTGGATAGTTACCTCAACCATCTGTTTCATCTTTACTGGAGTCTGCTTAGCTGACATTGCACTAGATATATTTACAAAATGTACATTATTATTAGTCATTCTTTATTTAACAACTATTGGAGCTACCTAAATGGCATTCTTTTCGAGGTGTTGATTTCCATCAGGAATAAACTGTCCCTGAGGCTAAACAATGTGTTTAGTATAAAAATCAAGCCTATGATTTATTTAACTTTTGTTTGTATATTGTGTTTGGTGTATTTATGTTTGTAAATATAAATTTCCCTTGAGCTTTGTGTTATTCCCAACATCTTTGTAACTCTGGCAAATAGTTGTTACAGAACTCTTCTCTGGTGTATATTTATTAAACTTTACTCACATTAGCTACTTATCTCTTGCACCCAATATAAACCTTGACACAAAAATTGTACAGCCAGATATATTTACAAACATCCCAACAAATTAAGTCTAGATGACTTTTAAATATAATTTATAATCATATTTATTAAGATAAACTTGCATCTAGCATAAAATACCCTCAAACAAATTAATGTATTTGCATAAAGTAGCATCAAATATTGTTTTGGCTATCAAAACAAAACTATTTGGCATTTTTAAACTTTAGAGAGAATTAATATACAATCACTAGGTAATTTAAAGACATTTTTTAGAGTGGCTGCTAAACCAACAAATAAATAATTTGTATAGTTTTATACTTACTTGCACTTTAGTCATAGTTTGAAGAGCACATAAACTTTTGAAATAATATTCCTCACTAATCCTACAGCTTTTTAAAATGTTATTTAAACAATTTATTTGGAAACCATTTTAAGATAATTATTGTGAGAAATGCTCACATTAGATCCACATAGTTTCTTTTTCTATAAAATACTAAGATAAATGTGAGTTATAAATAGGCCTATAAGCATATTGCATTTTGCCATGAAAACAATATTAATAAAAAGAATGTGGTTATTTGCCAAAAGCTGATGTCAGTTTATATGATTTTTCAAAGTTTGGCCTTACCTGCAAATTCATACAATCAAAACATATCTTGTTTACTGTTGCAAGATAGTAGTTTGGGGTGTTCTTTTTAACTTTTATGCATATTTATCTTTAAAATATCAAT
Organism: Timema cristinae; assembly: GCA_039000515.1. Lineage (NCBI taxonomy): Eukaryota > Metazoa > Arthropoda > Insecta > Phasmatodea > Timematidae > Timema > Timema cristinae. The sequence continues at coordinate 34,725 of JBCFYV010001459.1, read as the reverse complement.
ATTTATTGAAAAACTAAGTCAAAATGGACATATCATGTTTTGGCAGAGAAATTACTTGATCGATAATGGACATGTCAATTTTGATCGATGACTTGTCTGCTTTTGGCTGAGGAAATTTTATTATTGTTATGTATATACCATGTTTCATCAGTGTATACTCATTATTATCCATACAATAATTTAAAATAACAATTTATGGCTCTTGTACTGCTTACACCAGAAAGGTAACAACAGCAAAATTCTACTTCATTTCCTCATACAGTCCTGAATTTATCAAACACTGTTGGAATTAAAGACTTCATCTCTGTAAGTTTGCATCCTTTTAAAAACTTGCCACTTATATTCCTCGAGCTCACTTATTATCAACACCACTTACACATTTCTCAAGACTATAAAATATAGTTATAATGAAAAACTTTAATTTCTCACTAAAAAGTATAAGCTAGCCTAAGAATTAGAGCACAATAGAAAATATATATAAAAATAGATAGTTAATATTTAAAATACTCAGTCCTCGTCACTAGAAAGCTCAACCCAGTCACCGGCCATGTCGGCTGTCTCACTTGTTTGGAGATTGTGATAAAATCCATGAGGTAAAGAAAACTGAGTAAGTCTTTCTGTTTTGCTGGGTGGATCAGTAATGGACAAGAGTAGTTTTTGTGGATGGTTGTAATTCCAGGCTTCCCTCTTCTTATTTTGCGTCAATCCAGGCTCTTGAAAGCTTCTTCAGGATTGAGGCTGTTCTTACACTCTACAACACCAAAATCTTCTCCATATCTCATCCACCTGATGTTGTGCCAATTTACTACTTCCCGTCTGTGTTTCGGTTTCAACTAACCCAGAATATTGTAGGAAATCTTCTTGTGTCAGTTCTTACCAACTGGTACCACTCTTGAGGTACTCTGACCTGGAACTTCACAGAAGATTTAGCTTTCTCCATGCGAGCGTGGTCCGAGTCGCATTCCGTCCTGGCATGCCCGGTTCCAAGAACTTGTGTTCCACTAACGACACGGACTCTGATAAGCTAGTGAAGTAAGAAAGTGCTGCAGCAACGTTTATGTTTTGTCCAGGACACAAATCGGAGAATGCAACAATCTTGTCAACTGAAGACGGAACATTTCCAAGAAAATTTAAAATGCATGATGCTATGTCCTCCAAGCCTCTCTTTGCCTTCATGCCACATGTATCAATGACATGTTTCACTGGTACAATCTCTTATGGTGAAGTTATAAGTCCAAAGTTGTCGTTTATAGTAGACCATATTGGCACCAACATCAGGAGAGGTCAAATTCTGCTGCAAATCAAAGCAGATCATTTTTGAGTGGGAGTTAGCTTCTCTGGATTGCAATTTGTCCTAATTTTTTGTGGTGTAACAAAAATCTGCTTTCTATAGATGGTCATCTCTTTCCTTTTCTATTCTAGATTTTTCTTCAGGATCACCAGCACATGCGATCTTTAGCTTAAAACTGTCACAAGTTTTGCATGTGTCTAAGCTTGGCTACTTGAATTTGTAACCAAGAGAAGCCAACACTCTTGCATATGTTCAATACTCACAATCTTACTATGGCGTCTTGAATAAGGCCTCCAGTACTTCAGAATGGTTTCAATATGCTCCTTTACTTTTTAAATCTCTTCTGATCTCTTGTTGTGAGGTTGATGTTTTCCTCTCTCATGCTTTAAGATAATACCTGAAGTAGAAGCACAATCAAGTCAACCTTACCCCTACTTATTCCAGAAATATTTTGAAACTATGTTTTACACACAAATTCATTGCAGCCCACCAGCTTATACTCAACATTGATGGTATTTAACAATACCTGAGATGCTTATTCCCTTCCTGGTTTGCTTTCTCTCTTCTAACTATTTGATCTGCAATTACTTGATCCTGAATATACTGAGTTCCTGCTTCATAAAACTTTTTGAATATAGCTTCTTGCGCTTCACTTGAAATTTTTGAATAGGTTGTTTTTGCAACAGATCTGTAACATTTTGAACATCTTGGGTAGAAAAATATTGCCTTTTCTTTTCCTATATTCAAGACCTTTGTCTTTTCTCTCTTTTTCCACGATTCTGTTATATTTGATAGTTTCAGCACTTCATCAGGTATTTCTTGATTTTCATTTGGATCTTTAGGATTATTAGTCTCAGGTACTTCACTTTCTCTTGAATTCTCGTGTGAAAGGCCCGTCAATAACTTACCATCTTTATCCAATTGTTTGTTGGGTGGGATGTATGTCTGATCAATCAGTTCCTCCTCAAATTCGCGGTAATCTTGTTTACTTGTGACTGATATATCTGCACTTCTGCCCTCAGCAAGCGAAATATCATCTGTATTGTTGGTTGCTTCATTTTCAAAGCTCAATGTTTCATTTATAGATGTGTCCACTGTCATAGAAAGTCCTAGCCCATTTTCCGAGCATAGGTTATCATCATCACCTGTGGGAAAAAGAATATTTTACAAAAAATTAAAATCAGGCTATACTGTTTTATAATATTATTTTAGTGGGTTTAAAATTATTTGTAAAATAATTTGAAAATAATAATATTAGATAGTTATGAAGCAATCATCAAGATGAATACTATCATCCATTAAAATGGGACTGATATCTGATTCAGCAGGAACTTCTAAGAAGAGCAAATTTTCTGTTTGGCCCTTTCTACTGGTTTTGAAATCAATAGTTTGGATTGGATCAGAAAGGCCACCTGAAAAAAAAAAAAATTAAAAATATCCTTATCTTCCATTAATATAACAAAACATGTTTTAATTTTTGATAAAAATTGCAAACAATATTGTCAAAAAATCCTATTAGATTCATAAAAAATATAAAACAAATAATAGTGGTATGACAATTTGTTGTTATAAAATCTTTGTTTTTCAATTAATTAACATTGTGTCAAATTCAGAATATCGGCCATACCAACAGTGTAGGGCTACTTTTTGATTTAAATTCTCTTTCAACCCTCATTTCTGCAGGCGAATAATTCTTAGATGTTTCACTGTCATCTTGGAAACTGCTAAGCTCACATTTAGCCTCATCCACTTCACACGAAAAAACTATAAAGGAAATTTAAGCACATTTTTGGAACATTTTCAAAATAAGAGTGAGTACCCACCTGAAAGGCTACTGATACTTTCAAATAGGTTCTTACCTTTTACTGATGATGCTGTCTTTGATGTTGTATCTTCATTGTTCTGTTGCTCACCAAAAGTTTTAACTTTTTTCTGTTTTGAAACAAATAAAATTGTAGAAACAAAAACTCTGAGAAATGAGCAAAAAATAACGGGTAGGCTAGCAATAACCTGAAACCAGCAATAACCTTCATGTTCAATTGAGTAATGGGCCCAAACGAGTAAAAATAGAGTAACTTGATTGTGTTGTGTAATCAGTTGTACTGAATTACTCGAGTAACTCTACCCACACCAGTTGGTCCATGTTATTTATTTTTTTCTCTTTTCTTATGTTAAATGTTTCACCTGCCTTTTCACTACTAAATACTTGCAGATGTAAAGAACACTATCGAAAAGCAAGCTAACCAAGCAAATCATATTTCTAATTATTTTTAAAAGTAATCAATAAATACTACTCGAGTCTATTTAGTCGAAGATCCTATCCCCACAGTCGCAAGATATTTTTTATCAAAAAAACAAACATTTTAAGTGTAATGTATTTTCATGTAGGTTGGCTACCATGTGTGGTGACGTAATAAATTATCTGCTTCCCATCATGCCCCATCCTAAATGTCTATCGAGAATATTATCGATAGTGTTCCCGACCAAACCTCTCACTCAAGCAGTAACATTAATTCAAGTAAGTCGTGTTTTGATTCAAGCCGTCCTTACCATGATACGAATGTACCATATTGGCGACGAGGATAAAAAAAATACTGTGGTGTCACATATTCCTGGCTATTTGGAAGTCCAGCTTTAAAAGTGTATTGAATTAATTTAATTATAGAAGTAATAAAAAGTTCTTAAATTGAAAACGTATGCACAACAGTCTTGAGGCAACTCCGAGAACATTTAGCGATTTTAATAACTTAGGGCGTGGTCTATAATGGCAGTCATAGGAAACATGAGTAGTTTCAACAGTAATGAAGAAAACTGGTCGTCATATGTGGAGCGATTCAAACTATTTGTCGAATGTAATAGTATAACTAATGAGAAGAAAGTAAGTACGCTACTGACAGTAGTAGGCGTGAAAACTTTTAATCTTTTACGAGATTTATGTACACCAAACAAGCCGTCAACAAAAAGCTATGTGGATCTATTTAAAATTATCCAAGAACACTTATATCCTAAACCATTGTTTATTGCCGAAATAAATACATTTCGTTTAAGATCACAGCATGAGCATGAAAATATATCAGATTATATCGCTAACTTAAAACAAATGTCAAAGCATTGCGAGTTTAAAGAATCATTGTCTGATTATTTACGGGATCGTCTTGTAAGTGGATTAAGAAGCAGCTCTATTAAAAATGACTTCTAGCGGAGAGACAACTAGACTACGAGAAGGCAGTGCTGATTTCAACATCTTTGGAGGCAGCCGAGAAGGATGCAGCAGCACTGGCCTATGGACATAACACCGGTGGAACAGCTGATCGTCAATACCAAATTCTTCGAATGTTGAAAAAGGAAGAAAGAAAGAAAAGGCGGTGCCAGAGAAGTGAGGTGTTATTGCTGTGGAAGAAACGGTCATTTAAAAACTGAATGCCATTATAAACAGTATGAATGCCGTGTATGTAAGAAGAAAGGTCATTTGCAAAAGGTGTGTCGATTGAAACAGTTGGGTAAGTCAAACAATTCTAATAGGGCTACTCGTACGATTGCTAGCAAATCTCACAGAGACAGACAAAAGTATGACAGTAATAAACAACATTTTGTGGGGTTGGATGTGTTAAATGACTATAGTGATGAAAACATTGATGACAGTTCAAATTTATTTGGGTTATATAAAAATCAGCTTGGCGAGAAGCGTGAAAGAGTGGAACCTTTTAGAATAAATGTTCAGGTGGAAGGGAAAGAAATTCCGTTTGAAGTAGACACAGGTGCAGGGGTATCTGTAATCTCTGAAAAGTATTATCTGGATAAATTGAGTCACTTAAAATTGCATCCAACTGATTTAATCTTAAATTCATATATAAATGAACCAATCATACCTGTGGGTGTTATAAATGTAAATGTTCAATACCAGGATTTGTCACACAAAATGGAATTATTTGTAATTAAACATGGAGCTAATCCATTACTAGTACGGGACTGGATTAAGGAACTAAAAGTACAATTATTGATTCCAGAAAACTTGCATAATGCAAATAGTGTAACGGCAAATAGGGCACAAACAGAAATGGTAACTAACCTGTTAAGGAAATTTCCAGAAGTTTTTAATAAAAAATTAGGTGATTATAAGGGTGAACCAGTTAGGTTAAATTTAAAAAAATATGCTAAGCCAAAGTATTGCAAACCGAGATCAATTCAATTTGCACTTAAAGAAAAGGTAGAGCAGGAGTTAGAATGCTTAGTGCAAGACGAGGTATTAACTCCGATTTCTAATAGCGAACGGGGTACACCAATAGTTCCTGTACTTAAGAGGAATGGAGATTTTAAAGTGACCTTAAATTCTAGCTTAGAACTAGAGAGACATCCTATTCCCAGAATAGAAGAGTTATTTGTCACTTTACAAATAGGAGAAACCTTTAGTAAACTGGATCTAAGTCATGCTTATCATCAACAGGTTAGGTTAGACGAAGAATCTAAGAAACTTTGTGTGATAAGCACGCACAAGGGTTTATTTAAGTACAACAGAATTCCTTATGGGATTTCTCCAGCACCAAATTTGTTCCAAAATTAATGGAAAAAACATTACAGGGGTTGAAAGGAGTAATTGTATTTTTGGATGACATTTTGGTTACTGGTAGGGACATGCAGGAACATTGCGACAGGCTCAAAGAGGTATGTAAACGTTTACGTGACAAGGGTCTCACAGTAAGTAAAAATAAGTGTAAGTTTTTTTCTAAGAGTTTAGAGTATTTAGGGTTTGTAATAGACAAAGATGGGTTAAAAACAGCCAAAGACAAAATTGCGGCTATATTAGATACACCAAAGCCAGAGAATGTTAAACAACTGAAGGGATTTCTAGGGCTAGTCAATTACTATGGAAAGTTTGTTCCAAACTTATCCACGATACTTTGTCCTATGTATCGGTTGTTGAGAAAAAACACAGATTTTAATTTTGACAAAGCATGCATGAAATCTTTTTCAATAATTAAAGAAAGATTAGTGTCAGCGGAGGTGTTAGCTCACTATAATCCCAAATTACCTTTAAAATTAGCATGTGATGCGTCAGGCTATGTTCTTGGTAGTGTAGTGTCACAAGTGCAGAGTGATGGAAGTGAGTGTAATGTCACAAGTGCAGAGTGATGGAAGTGAGTGTAATGTCACAAGTGCAGAGTGATGGAAGTGAGTGTAATGTCACAAGTGCAGAGTGATGGAAGTGAGTGTAATGTCACAAGTGCAGAGTGATGGAAGTGAACGTCCAATAGCCTATGCTTTCTGCACACTATCTAAAGCTGAGCAGGGATATTCACAGATTGACAAGGAAGCTTTAAGCCTTGTTTTTGGTGTAAAGAAATTTAATCAATACCTGTGGGGGAGGAAATTCATACTATGTACAGATCATAAACCTTTATTAAGCATATTTGGGGAGAAAAAAGGGTTGCCAGCTTTTGCAGCTAGTAGATTACCAAGATATGCTCTTTTCTTATCAGGATATGATTTTGATATTTGCTATGTCAAATCAGAAAAGCATGGTAATGCTGATGGATTATCCAGGTGGCCATTAGTTAACTCTGACAATGATGAATTAGAAAATGATAGTTGTATTGGTACTTATTTACAATGTTTTGAAATTAGTGGGATACCTATAAAATGTAAGGATATAAAGAGAGAGGTACCAAAAGATCCAGAATTTGTTAAACTTACAGGTTATGTGAAGTTTGGTTGGCCTTATGATTATGATAAGGAGTTGACAACTTATTTTCATAGGAAAAATGAATTAACATTAGAGCAAGGAATACTGATGTGGGGGTATAGAGTAATTGTACCAGAGAAATTTCGTAGACATTTGTTTGAGGAATTACATTCAAGTCATCTTGGAATAGTTAAAATGAAAACTTTAGCTAGATCTTATATTTGGTGGCCTAATATTGATCAGGACATTGAACAGATGGTCAAAAATTGTGCACCCTGTCTATGGGAAAGACAAAATCCATCAAAGAGTATATTACATGTTTGGAATTATCCAAATAAACCATGGTCTAGATTACATATAGATTTTATGGGTCCATTCAAATCTAAGATGTATCTTGTTATCATAGATGCATATACTAAATGGTTGGAAGTGTTAGAGATATCGTCAACAGCAGCAAGTCAAACTATTGCTCATTTAAGACAGATCTTTGCAAGGTTTGGTTTACCAGAACACATTTGTAAGTGACAATGGACCACCATTTACATCACATGAATTCAAGTTTTTTTTTTATGCAAATGGTATTAAATATACTTTAACACCTCCATACCATCCTCAAAGTAACGGCATAGCCGAAAATGCAGTAAAATTTGTAAAAAATAAATTGATGATTGCTATTCATGAAAAAAGAAATCTGGAAGTAGCTTTAAGTAGATTTCTATGTGATTATAGGAACTCGGTACATAGTACAACAAATGAAACCCCATCAAAATTGATGTTTAATAGACAGCTTAGAACTAGGCTAGATTTGCTACGTTCTAATGTGAATGAAAATGTAGAGCAAAATCAGAGAAAACAGGTTAAATATGCAAAGGGATGTTAAACTCGGGAACTAGTTCCAAACCAATAGGTACTAGTCAGAGACTATCAATCAAAGAATAAATGGATTGAAGGGTTTGTTGCATCACAATTGAGTCCAGTAGCCTATTTAGTCAGATTAGGGGCAGTAACATGGAAACGCCATATTGATCAATTAATTAGTTTACAGTCTTCGCCTGAAACTAGATTAGAGGAGATTGAACCTAGTGTTAGAGAGCCATATCCCTCGGGACTAGATCACAAACCAAATAGGGAAGGTTTGACATCTCCTAAGGCATTCAGGGGTGAGAATAATTCTCCATTCGTCCCCAGGGTTGAATCGCATGAAAAGGGCAGTAGTCCAGAATCACACCCACCTCAGAGAGTTGAAATCTCACCACAAGTATAGGAACCTAGGTATCCAACTAGGTGTATGAAACCTGTAGTTAAATTAAATTTGTAAATAGTTTTTTAAAAAAAACAATATTTCACTAAGACTATTAAAAACTATGAGCAAATATTATATTCTGTATTTTTGTATAAAAAGTGTTTAAAATGTAAATTATTTCCTCATGACTATTGGAATCGTAGTCATGCATTGTATTCTTATTTTATGTATGTTTAGGTATTTTGAAATATCTGTATTCAAGCAATTGTAAGGGAGGAATGTAATGTATTTCCATGTAGGTTGGCTACCATGTGTGGTGACGTAATAAATTATCTGCTTCCCATCATGCCCCATCCTAAATGTCTATCGAGAATATTATCGATAGTGTTCCCGACCAAACCTCTCACTCAAGCAGTAACATTAATTCAAGTAAGTCGTTTACTGATTCAAGCCGTCCTTACCATGATACGAATGTACCATTAAGAAACAAAGTACAGTACTTACCATAAGTATTTTATTATTATATTTTATACAATAGTCAACTTTTACCAATAAATATTCCTAAGATATATGTTACTTTGACACACATTAATGTATTAATGGTCAAATTAAATGAGAAACCAATGAGAAGATTAAATATTAGGGAATGCACCAGCATTTGCAGAGTAAGAGGATACAAAATTCTTTTAGACCACTTCATTTCCCCAATTGCAATCCCATGCGAGACTACATAATTAATTCAAATTTAATCACTTATGAAACTAAATATTTGAGCAAAAATAACATAATTAAAAGCTTTCAATGTAAAAAAGGTACAATTTATCAATTATTTATTCACCACGAATGTAAAAGAAAGTTTGTTATCTATTTTTTTGAATTAAAATATAATTTTTCATCTCTCCATTTTTAAATATATTTTTTTATAAACTTCTCAAGATGCATACCTTTGTATTTATTGTACATTGGTCGAGCACAGTGAAACCTGAAGATAAGGGGGTAAGGGTCAATCAGTGCCACTGCCCAAAGGAAAAGATTATCGTCTTATGTTATTATTATCTAATTCCATTGCAAACATCCTGACTCTTGAGTAATAACATAGACATTATATTTTTCTTAAAATCAGAATCTTGAGTCTTCCAAAAGCAGATATGTTGTCTTATCAGTGTCTGTTCAAGAAAGAAACAGTTAAGGTATGAATATTTCTTAGCTTAAGACTATCCCACTATGATGTGAGATTTTAAATATTATTAACAAGGAGTTGAACCGAAATGTTTATCAGCTTCGGTTCCTGTTCTCTAAACAAACATTTTAAAGGTTCCTGTTCTTTTCGGTTCGTGATAGTGTTCGGTCCTTTATATTTACAAAAAAAGATTCAGGACAGCGTATTTCTATCAATTCGAGCTACGCCACTGTACTAGATTCGATAATGGTTTTATAATGAATGAGGAAGGTTATATTTTTATATTTAGAGGAAGTGTATCCACATTTGCGTGGAAGAAAAGCGGAGAAACCACTTTGGAAGTAACACTCTGGATCAAAAGTATTGTTATATTTAAAAAATACTATAACATACCTTAATAACAATATTGCATCCTTCTAATTTATTATTATTATTTTATTATCATCATCATCATCATCATCAACGCGGCTTACTACCTGTTCAGGCTATACACACTTACGCTAATGTGTAATGGTAGGGTGATTGTGAGATGAAATGAAGGACCTACAGTTTAACGTGGAATCCGAACCACGGTGGTGGCCTGGCATTCCACACATTCACAAGATGTCTTGTCAGAGGTGAAGGAAGGGTTTAAATCTGTGCCGAGACCGAGGATTGAACCCCTTCTAATTTGAATCTTAATTTGTCACCGTCACTCCCATTGTCAAAAACCTCCGACTTGGGTTTTCTTTAATGCGCCCCATCAATAATGTTATTCAAGCCACTTACTAACAACAATAATCACCTCGGCACTGTACACAAGTAACACATTCACTGAGCTACTTCATAATTTAAAGTTTACATTTTGCCAGCCTCCATCTCCCTTTACCCTCTCGTATAAGTTGTTCAACCAACAGTCAGATTATCAGTTTTCACTTCCAGGAAGTACTAGGTACAATAGTCTTAGACTATGGGGTATTACCTGCCTTCTATCAAAGCTAAATACATCTCCCTTTACCCTCTTGTATAAGTTGTTCAACCAACAGTCAGATTATCAGTTTTCACTTCCAGGAAGTACTAGGTACAATAGTCTTAGACTATGGGGTATTACCTGCCTTCTATCAAAGCTAAATACATCTCCCTTTACCCTCTTGTATAAGTTGTTCAACCAACAGTCAGATTATCAGTTTTCACTTCCAGGAAGTACTAGGTACAATAGTCTTAGACTATGGGGTATTACCTGCCTTCTATCAAAGCTAAATACATCTCCCTTTACCCTCTTGTATAAGTTGTTCAACCAACAGCCATATTATCAGTTTTCACTTCCAGGAAGTACTAGGTACAATAGTCTTAGACTATGGGGTATTACCTGCCTTCTATCAAAGCTAAATACATCTCCCTTTACCCTCTTGTATAAGTTGTTCAACCAACCGTCAGATTATCAGTTTTCACTTCCAGGAAGTACTAGGTACAATAGTCTTAGACTATGGGGTATTACCTGCCTTCTATCAAAGCTAAATACATCTCCCTTTACCCTCTAGTATAAGTTGTTCAACCAACAGCCATATTATCAGTTTTCACTTCCAGGAAGTACTAGGTACAATAGTCTTAGACTATGGGGTATTACCTGCCTTCTATCAAAGCTAAATACATCTCCCTTTACCCTCTTGTATAAGTTGTTCAACCAACCGTCAGATTATCAGTTTTCACTTCCAGGAAGTACTAGGTACAATAGTCTTAGACTATGGGGTATTACCTGCCTTCTATCAAAGCTAAATACATCTCCTTTACCCTCTTGTATAAGTTGTTCAACCAACCGTCAGATTATCAGTTTTCACTTCCAGGAAGTACTAGGTACAATAGTCTTAGACTATGGGGTATTACCTGCCTTCTATCAAAGCTAAATACATCTCCCTTTACCCTCTTGTATAAGTTGTTCAACCAACAGCCATATTATCAGTTTTCACTTCCAGGAAGTACTAGGTACAATAGTCTTAGACTATGGGGTATTACCTGCCTTCTATCAAAGCTAAATACATCTCCCTTTACCCTCTTGTATAAGTTGTTCAACCAACAGCCATATTATCAGTTTTCACTTCCAGGAAGTACTAGGTACAATAGTCTTAGACTATGGGGTATTACCTGCCTTCTATCAAAGCTAAATACATCTCCCTTTACCCTCTTGTATAAGTTGTTCAACCAACAGCCAGATTATCAGTTTTCACTTCCAGGAAGCACTAGGTACAATAGTCTTAGACTATGGGGTATTACCTGCCTTCTATCAAAGCTAAATACATCTCCCTTTACCCTCTAGTATAAGTTGTTCAACCAACAGCCATATTATCAGTTTTCACTTCCAGGAAGTACTAGGTACAATAGTCTTAGACTATGGGGTATTACCTGCCTTCTATCAAAGCTAAATACATCTCCCTTTACCCTCTTGTATAAGTTGTTCAACCAACCGTCAGATTATCAGTTTTCACTTCCAGGAAGTACTAGGTACAATAGTCTTAGACTATGGGGTATTACCTGCCTTCTATCAAAGCTAAATACATCTCCCTTTACCCTGTAGTATAAGTTGTTCAACCAACCGTCAGATTATCAGTTTTCACTTCCAGGAAGTACTAGGTACAATAGTCTTAGACTATGGGGTATTATCTGCCTTCTTAAACCTCTAGCTCAAACATTAAAATGAGAAAACAGTGAACAATGTGACAGTCAGACATTTCTCTGTAATCTAAACTCATTAGTGTGTTACGCTAGGGGCTCATTAACTGTTCTGTAATCACAGTGGTGAAAGCACTGCTTGACTACTTTCAGCGAGATAATTATTATTCTATTTTAAAAATCCCAAACATGATATGTTTTGACAGCCTCCTTATTTAATATTGTTTATTTTTCAAGTGTGTATGTGGGGTTGTCCTCTCCACGAAGCCCACGATAGCTTGTAAGCTTACTAAAAGCATTCTCAACCGTGCCTGAGTGGCCCTCAAAAGGCACAAGGATTGAATGGGAGGGAAAGAGGCTAAGACGCATGCCCCCTATACAAGGATGAAAGCAAGGTTTAAACTGCCTCTTGCTGTCTTGGAATGAAGGAATAACTGTAAATATCCACCTGGTGGCCATTGTCAGTGTTGGAGCATGTGCAGTGTTAGTTATACTTTACTTGTGTTTACTGGCGGGGTTCATAATTTGTTGGTCTTTATATTTTATTTTATTTATCATTTGTTATTTATTTTAATTTAATATAATTTATATTGTCAATGTGTGTCTGGGTAACAAAGAATGTGTAGTTAGTATATTATTAGTGAAATATTTTTCAACTTTTCTAGACTTTGCTTTTAAAAGTGAGATTTTTAAAACTGGTAGACCAATACCTGATCTTCTGCAACTTACTTTAAGTAATTTTTATAGTAAGTCTTTATCCACAGATTTAAATTGATTTAATTTTATTAAATTATTATTTTTTTGCTTTACTGCAAAAAATGGTAATCTTAAAATTAGTTTAGTTTGACTTAAATTATGCTCCCAAGAATTTAATGCCAAAAAAACAACTCAATGCTGCTTGCCCAGCTCTCGAGCCCACCAACCGCCACTGTCTAATCACGTAAGGAAAAAGTTTCAAACAAAGTTGTAAACTAAAATGCCCTTTCAGAACTTCGTGAGAAAGTCAAAATCAAACTAAGTTTAAAAATGTGTGCAACATGTCAGAATTATATACACTTCTGTAAAACTAGGAACCTTTAAGAACCTACAACTATTTAACAGTTCCAATTCTGGTTCCGGTTCTTCAGAATAGTGTTTTTAGGTTTCTGCTTCCTTAAAAATAAATGTTAATTTTGGTTATGGGTTCCTGTTCCGGTTCGACTCCCTGATTATAAAATGTTTGTTCAGGCAACTCCTCACCTGTCCAGCAAGAGGAAAAGTCTTCATGGGCGCAAACTCAGACCCAAGTCTGTGGTGGACACAATAGACGGACTTTCTGCTGACGACATTCCTGACCTGCTGCCGTCACTTCCAAAATCAGCAGAAGGTACAGGAAAATGTCACAAGATTTGCTTGCATCTTTAGTTAGTGCACACACTCCTCCCGCTCAAATCTTAAAATATACATTTATTAAACACTCATGAAATTTGTAAAACCAAATAATAGTAATTATTGTAAAAACACCACACCAAAGCTCATAAATGCTGTCAATTTCTTACTATATGGCATTAGGAACTAGGAACACTGTTACAGAATAATTGAAAAAAGAGAAACATCTTTGTCCTCCAAAGAACATAAGAATCAAATCTATTTTCAAAGATCTGTATTAAAAAGTATATATATTTGCTTATCTAGGTTGGAAATATATGACTTGAATAAAAAAAACTGACCCAGGCCATAGACTGGAAACAGTAATGGATGTAAAGTAAAATATATTTTATAATAGTTCAGAAATTATTGGTTTTATAAAGATATATTTCAAATAAAAGATTTATATTTTTATTAGTACAACAACTTTACAATATTAAGTTATTTCATATCACATTTAGTTGCGGAGAAATTATAAAAAATTAACAAATTTTCCCTTATGTAAAGTATCCCCAAAATCATTTTCATGAGAAAATGAGAATTGCCACCTTGTTTATATAAATAGTGTCTAGATATAAAATTTAATCAAAGCAAATTTTGAGAAAATCTGTTTTTTCTCATTTTGCCCTTCAGCATACTACCCTTAAATGTATGGTTACTTTGGAAATCTAGATCCAAAAACGCCTGGGGGGGGGGGGGGGGGGGACCTTATGAAAACCCAAACACCAAGTTTTAGCTCAATCGGTAAAATAGTTTCAACTCTAGCCCGAGGTACAGACAGACAGCATTGGGAAAATCACTTTTTTTTTTGTTTCACGGGGTCATGAAATTTTGACATGTATCAAAATCTTGAGTTAGATTTTTTTGACGACCACAGTACTTTCTCTCTGAGGTGTTGAGAGAAAGTAAAAAGAAAGACCTTACCTATAAAAATAATTACATACAATATTAAATGAGCAATAAATCCTCACAACACACACTCGGGTGCAGTTGGTCAAAACTAAATCAGTTCACATAGAAAACCAATCAACCAGGTATTAGCGGGAAATATGACATGTTCTTGTAACACTTGTTGCATTTTTTATCTAGAAGTTAAATACATCATAATTTTAATTTGATGGCAGATATCTGAGGATAATCATCACAAATTGATCTCTGTCCCAAGCAACTAAACAGTACACATGATACCAATCACCAGGAGAACTAAGCTATTTGAGGCATTGCACTTGGAGAGAGGAAAATCTTACTAACTAAAGCAACATTTACTTGAATGTATTTAAAAATTTCTAAGGGGCCAGTTTTATTGATTTAAACAGAGAATAAATGTTGATGTGTGCAATAAAATATTCTGGTCAAAGTTCTACCTTTTGACGCTGTTGAGAGGAAGAAGCATGTTTGGTAGAGTTGATCTCGATCTGCGCTTTTCTAACTATACTATTTATGTGATGAGAGCAGCTCCCCTATAACACTGATTGTATGTTGTTTGTTTGGGTAAACTCTCCCTTTCTGTTATCCCTATAAAACTAATCAGGTGGCATCAGATCGGGTGAGCATGGTAGCCAAAGTTCCTTTGAAAAGGACTGAATTTTGGCCATGTTGGTGTGTGATGTCTTTCCGCCCTGATGAGAGTATCCAGTGAAGAGTTCCTTGTCATCCAATTGACTTACAAGGGTGTTGAAGATCTCCATTTTATTGCAGCTTCTGTGATGGTTGTATCAAAGAAGATGGGACCAATTATACACAACTGGGACATTCCACACCAATATTCTCTGAATGAAGGGGTTCTTCATGCTTCGCATTGGAATTTTCACTTGCCCAGATACGGGAATTTTGAGAATTAACGTATCCCGACCGGTGAAACCTCGCCTTGTCCGAGAACCAAGTGTAGTTCAGAATGCCGAGATTTTCCTGAAGAAATGTCTGAAACCATCGACAGTATGCCACACTCTTTTCCCATGGTCATGGACCAATGCATGAAGCTTCGCTTTTCTTGCAACACATTGACAAGTGCTTCTGGAAAACCTTGATTCCTGAGAAAGTGACTGCTTGGGAGACGCCAGTAGTAAGTCCTTCACATTCTGGATTGTTTCCGCTGATATTTGGGGATGACCTCCTGCATGGTCGTTCAATAAGTCCCCTTGTTTTTCATTAACTTCGACAAGACCCGAATGCTGAACAGCCTCTAAACTTCTCTTGGAATTGCTGTTGACATGACTTTATTGATTGTTTTCCAATCACTTCTAACAATAAACACTCGCTGCTCCAGAACTAACACTCATGAACAACGGGCAGGAAACATGCGGGCTGGGTGGCGCACCACAGGCACATTCCTCTCTTTTCTCACACAAAGAGCATACTCCTGTTCAAATTTTGTCCCAACATCTTCAATAGTGTTAGAATTATTAAAGAAATGCTGGCTATGGTATCAAGTGGGAAACACTGTATTTGTGTTGCCCAAACCTTTTGTGAAAATGTGCAATTTTTTAATGTTTGTTTGTATGTGATAAAATTTCATCTCCTTGCCCCATAATAAAATATAATTATATCATGTATAACAGATGCAAGCAAATATGAATAAATCAAAATGAGCTAACAAATGACTGGCGCTTTAAATCATAATCTACCCTTATTAATAGGTCAGAATTATGCAAATGTAAATAAGTGTACTTCAAGTGCAGTTAGTCACTTGGAGCTCTAATACATGAAATAATCAAAATTGTTTGATGAATTCTTAATTTTTTGCTCATTTTAATCACTTTAACAAAAATAAATTGTTCTAATTTTAAAAACTACTTAGAATACTTTATAAAATAAATGTCCAATGAATAAAAAATAATATTTTAAAATTATGAAAATTTTAAATCAACAACTATTAATGACAAAAGAGTGAAGGCCACCTTGAGAAAGTAAAAAGATCAGCTTGATAACTAATTGTACACTTCTGACGTGCTCTTCTATGTTTGCGAGATGTTGTTCTTACTATTGCAGAGTCCTTAGACTCCGTGTCTGAACTGCCAGCCACTGGTCAACTGCAGCATCTTGTCAAGGGGCGTCCAAGACGTACAAAGACTCGGGGTCCCACACGGCCCATGCTCCGTCCCACCGAGATAATTGAGAATGTGCAAGACCTGGGGGAGGGATTGGATACATTCTTTCGACCAGGCTCTGTCACGCCAACAACTACACCGCTAATCTCTCCCACCTCTGATGACAGGTACGGACAGTAACCAAATGGCTTTTACAGTGAAAACAAGAACACAGTTGACACCTTACATTGCTGCCACTGGACAAAGTGATAATAGCTGCCTACATTTTGAATGATTGTATTCTTTCATGTACTTCCATATATTATCTTTAACATTTTACTTTGCTATGACAACGTACTGCTCTGGAAGTAGTTCTCGGCATAGTCTCTTAGGGAAATTTCAAAATTCACAGTACACCTATATCTTAATTTTTGACAAAGTGTTTTCCACCATGTTGAATATTCAAAACTTTGGAAACATCTAAACATCATACACTTGTCACCAACAAATCGCATCAAAAAGCTAGAAGCGAAAAGAGATTTTCCTTGTAGAGATATACTATAAATTAACAATCCGACACCTTAACTCAGGTGATAGTGTGTCTCTCTAATGAGCTAAGGGTCCCAGGTTCGATTCCCAGCATGGCCAAAGATATTATCACTGGGGAAATGTGTGTTTACCCTTTCAGAGTGATACATTGACGGCTAGGGACTGGATGTTGTGCCTGTCCTAGTCTTAAGTTTGATTATAAGTTATATTAATCTATGACAAGCCTACAAACCGGTAGTGGAGAATATATGTAATGGATGTATAAAAACTATGTATTAACAAAAAGCTATTAGAATAATTACTAGGAACACCCATCTCACTTAGTGATTTTTGTCAAAATGTACCTAGTATAAGAAAAGGTTACAAACTATGGAGAGTATTTTTTTCAAATCATTCATACTGACTTTCCAGAAGCTATTTGAATGAATAGATTCCCAAGAAAACATATGTTTGAAACAATTTTGTTTTCCAGCTCTCTAACGTTCCCCTCTGATGGCAGTCCTAACCACCAACCCCCCCTCTTGAGGCCTGCCCCTCATCCCCCTGCAGATGACAAGAAGTTTCTAACAAGGTGGGTCTTGTAACTAGACAACCTTGTCTCTCTGTTATTGAGTGGAATGATTGCTGGTTACAAGAAAGCATCAAAAACTAAAATAACACTTGTAAAAACAAACAACTGATTTTAGATTTTCACTTATACTTTTATTTTTATATTTTTGAAGTAATACCTCTATACTACAAACAACAATTATTTTTCATAATATTTACAGGTTAGACAGTTAATTTGTAACAAGGAAAAGTTTCCTTTAAAAATAACAGATTTACGATACCTAACTTATCCCACTTGAAACTAAAAAACACAAAGCTTTAATCGAGTAAATCGATTGTGTGTAAAGAAAGCAGAATTTTGTTTGAATATGCTGAGAGTGTCATAACTGGGTGCATTACAGTCGATATGGAATACAACTTTGAGCTGCAAAATATAAACTGTGACAATCTTGTGGTGTGGGAAAATAGCAATTCTTTTCAAACACAACTGTCTCAGGTCACACTTCTCGGTTTTGTTTGTGTCTTAATGAAAGTAATTTGTTTGGCATTTTAAATCATAGCACAGGATTAATAAATTCTTGAATGATTACACTATGAACTATAGTTGAAGCTTTGTATGTTTAAACATTCATAAGAGTCTCCAAATATTAAATAATATTGATATTGATTTGAATTTTATATTATTTTATTCAATAACTTGTATCCAACAAAACTATCCCACGAATACCACAATGTGCCTAAAACATTTTAATGTAATTATTTTTAATCACAAATCTTGTGAGGTAAAGCAAATGCTTATTAATTATTATGTTGACAAAAAATGCTATTTCAAAATTAGGTTACATAAGCATATGTTGTTTTTGTCCCAACCCGATATCTTCTAAATCCTATTTTTTTACATAAAGCATCAAATAAGTTATTCAAAATAGCCTGCATAATTCTTTAATCATGTTTAAAATATGCTACAAAAGCATTTGTATATACTATATATTTTATAAATCCTTCAAGGCAAACAAAATTATAACATTTTGAAAACTAAATCAAAATTTGTAATAGCTTCATTTTCACTGGTTTCGCTATCTTAAATAGCTATAATTAATAACTCTTTAGCTATTTTACTTTAAGAATCAAATAGCCAAAGCTATTATTTATGCTTTTAGTGAGGATTGCTCAATTTAGATTTCATATTCTGAAAATTGAAACATGACTAGTTTATCATTTTTAAAGGGTAAAGTTAGTGAGCTGGTACAAAATAGCAAAAATAAGATTATCAGGGAACTTTATTAAGGTGTTAGCAGTTAAAGGAAAAGCTATCAAGCTATGGTCAGTTTAGTGTTAGATGATCATGATATTCTGATGGCACAAGTGATATTTGAGTGGATGTAATAATGACCCCTTCAGCCCTATTTTGAATGTCCATGATGGATCCAAATTGGGTGAGGGAATCAAAATTCATAATTGTGAACCACTAGTACCGCAGCCAAGTATTAGTGAAGTCAAAGAACAAAGATAAGAAGTCTTGAAAGTGATGTACTGGTAATTTTTAATGTAAAAAAGGGGGCCAAATCAGTGAAAATTCATAAATAAAATTTTTCAAAACAGATTAAAGTGTAATATAAGTGTTGAGATATTTTTAGAATTAAAATTTAGAATGTTACATAGAAATTAAAAAACCGTATAAGTAAATATTTTAACTGAACAAAAGATTAAATGTGTATAAGAATTGACAAGCATGAAAATTTAAGAATTGAAAATGTTGAATTTTTAATTAAAATTATCAAAAATATAAATGTTTTAAAGTTTTTGTGAAGAAATTTTAACTAAACAAGAAAGTATAGATTATATTTGGCAATATATATTACCTTATTCGACATGTTAGCTCAGGTGATAGGGAGTGTATCTACTGAGCTAAGGGTCCTGGGTTCGATTCCCAGCATGGCTGAAAAATGTATAATTGGTGAAACGTGGGTTTACCCTTTCACAGTGATGAATTGACTGTTGGGGGACTGGTTGTTGTGCCTGGTCTAGTCTTCATGTTCTTATGTTAGATTATAGGGCATATAAGGTTACGACAGGCCTAGCAGGCTGGGAGTGGATGTAAATATATTACCTAATTACGACACATTACACGAATCAAAGTGTAGCATTAAGGCATATCACAAACAGTACTAACATGGCACATTTGAATGTTACAATAAGTATTGATATATGTCATATAAGTTCGAAAGTTTAACTGTCAAAGTCAAAGAAGAGAATAAAAAGAATAGCTAAGGATGCATTATGAAATATAAAGTTTTAGAATTAGAAAATGTAATTTGTTTATTTTGATATATTTTGTTGTGTAATTTGAAAGTGTTATTTTTGATAAACAATCCCATGCTCCTTGGTATCAGAGTTGGTTGAAGAACAGCTGTTGATTTATCATTTACTACATGTTTCAATAGATGGATACCATCTTTAGAAATGAGTTTTTCTGAAGCACAGATGCTTAGTGTTTCATCATAATTGTTAAACTTAAGTTAAACAATCATAATTAACTTAAGAACTTGTGTAATGCTACTTACTTAACTTATTATTTTAGAATATTTTATAAAATGTGAAAATCAAAGAAGCCATAAAGAAGTTAAAGATCAATAAATCTCCAGGCTTAGATTAAATTTCAGCAGAGTTAATAATTAGAAATTCATAAACTGCTATGTTCCTTATGGAACCATAAGATTGAAAGGAAGGAATAAAGATACCCCATTTTCATAAAGGGAGATAAAACAGAGTCTAATAACTATAGAGGTATCTCACTGCTACGACAGGTTACAAAATTGTGTCCAACATTATTCTAATGAGATTGACGCCATATGCAGAGGAAATAATTGGAGATCATCAATATGGATTTAGACGAACTAGATCAACTACGGATCAGATTTTCACTCTTCAGCAAATATTAGAAAAATAAAGTGGACTACAACATGACGGTTTATCAATAATTATATATATATTTTAAAAAGGCCTATAATTCAGTTAAACAAATTAAATGAAATTTTAGCTAAGTTTGGGTTACCCAAAAAAACTTGTCCTGTTAATTGAGGTGTGACTGATACGCGTGGCAGGATATGGGTTTGCAAGAAATAAGGGAAGGGTTGATATTAAACAGTAAAATGAAGATATTAAGACACACACGGAAATGATTCAGCTTTGTTGGGGGATAATAGTAGGAAGATGCATCAAGATATGTAGACATTTTATTAGAGACTAGTAAGAAAATATCTGGAAATGAACACTGAAAAGACTCAAGTATCTGATAACACAACTTGGAGACAATAACCTAGAGATTTCTTCAGTAAACATATCATTTGACAGGGTTAATGAGTTTTATTATTTATGTACAATTTTAACTACCAATAATTATAGTCATTTGGAAACTAGGAACTTAACACAGTCAAGAAATTCTTATTACTCGGTCATTAAGCTGTTGACATCTTTCCAGTTCTTTAAGGTAGGATGTAATGAGGTGGACTGGATAGAATCAGCTCAAAATAGGGATAGGTGGTGTACTTTTGTAAGTGCGGCAATTATCTTGAGTGGTTAATGCCACAGAGTAAGTAAGTAATATTTTTTATCATATACTTAATTTGGTTTTTATAATTAGTAATACAAACCAAAATTTTATAGGCCTACAATGTTTCCAGCCAATTTCCTAAGTCTTAATGTCTTGTCGTTTACTTTTATATTTATTTGTGCCATGTTTTTTATAGGAGCAAAACTAATAATAAATTGAATATTAATAATATAATAAGATTTTAGAAAGCATTCTAGATTAAAGTAGTATGGAGCATTTTAGTATAGGATTAGGAATGATTGGAATAAGTTTGTAATAGACTTGACAAATAAAGTATGGAAGGATGGGGAAGTGTGGAGAAAGCTATTGAGGGTGGATCTAGTACGGAGTTGTTTTTTGAGCTAGCAAGAAAATCAAAGTTTTTATTAAAATTATTGGATGGTTTCTTGCCTACCTCACAAGGGAACGGCATTATTAGTTATATATATATTAGGATAATTAATTGAAATTTATATCTATTCCAGAGTGATACAAAAATAAAGGAAAATGGAAAGTATAAAATCACTTTTAATAAAAAAACTTGAGAAAGATCTTTTTTATTATATAGCTTAGTACCAAATTAAAAGTAAATATGATAAATTGTGCAATTAGTTGAAAGTTATAACGCGTTTCAGTGGCCAAACAGTTTAAGGTGTCACTCTGGTGTTAAACTGACCTGCTGATGATGGTAAGACGAGTGTTTGAATACTAGTCAGGTCTAATGAGGATGATTACCTCTGAAATGTTTCCTTCCTCATCCCCACCCCATTAGAGTAATTATCATATAACTGAACAGGTAATGAGACCGTTGGTAAAGAATAACAAATTTATCAGTAATAGCATTCTTAATTCATCAAAAGTGTCAATTAACAACCAACTTGTGAAAGTAACTTCATTTATCTAGACTTTCTAAAACAGGGAGATATTCTCTGATATCAAACATAATAGAACAAAATCCAAATTTGCTGAACACCTTATAAACAATAACCAAACCAATGATAAATGTATCAAACTTCTTTATCATTCAGAAACACACAATAAAATTAACACAGCCAAAAACTTTTACATGCATGATGCCATCTCACAAAATATAAAAATGAGGTGGACTGGATAGAACTAACTTGAGATAAGAATAAATTACGTTAGTGCAGAAATTGACTTTCAATTTTCTAATGCCATAGCGTAAGTAAGTAAAACAAGCTTTTTACTGCCCACCCTTTTATCGTAGTATCAGGCCAGCGTTGCCAAGATTACAACCAATTTCACTTGGTTTTTACCATTGCTATCCTCTAGCCTTTCTAATAATAATTCTAACTTTTCATCTCACTTATATCACACTACTTAAGGCGGGATCGCGGGCTCATGATCAACTTAACATAACAACTCGAGCCAAACATCTTCAGTCTCAAATAAGATCTGTGATTTGTACTAGTTGTATAGTGATGATCTGTGAATGTTTCCAGTGTTCAATCGATATAATAAATATATATTACTAAACTTTTTGATAAATTTAGTTCCCTATTTTAGTTTAATTACTTTGTTTCAATGTCTGATCACTAAAACTTAGGCTAAAGAGTAAACATTGGTCATAAAACCAACAAATGAATTACTAAATAGACCTGTTGACGTCACTCGCATAATGATTGGCTGGCTAAATCACATGATACCCTTCAAGTAATGTTCACTTGAAGTAAAGGACATCCTTCAGGACATCTCTTATGTTAAGTTAACTGTATCGTAATCACTTCCATTTTAATACACAAGGAGATCCCTTACATTAAGTTATGTTAAGTTACGTTAAGTTAACGTAAAGTTGATTGTGATCCCTACATTCGAATACCATATATAATTATTTTTTACATGTATTTCTCATAATTACCTACAATTTTTGGTCAGTCTATCTTTCAGTTACATTATCACGTCTATCACCAACATAACAAAGTTACATTATCACGTCTATCACCAACATAACAAAGTTACATTATCACGTCTATCACCAACATAACAAAGTTACATTATCACGTCTATCACCAACATAACAAAGGCCATAATTAATTAGGCAGTAAGGGGACCAAGCCAAAACTTTAATGGTGGGGCCCCTCTTCCAAGAAAAGTGTTAAATTGTAGATTATAATAAATAACATTATCATCTATTATTGGAATTCTTTTATAAATTTTATAGTACAGCTTACATTTCTATAATTAATAAATATTATAGACAAAATTATAATCAATATAAACACTTATAGAGGCTAAACAAACATCGACATTAAAAACTCTCTTTTTCCTGCTTTGATCTCTTGGAAATGATCTATAATTTCCTCCGAGTTCCCCTCATCCCCTAGATTTACAGTAGGCTCGCGACTATCAGTACCCTGGTACTATCTGGATAGGGCTCGAATGTAATTATAGTACTGTATTATACTACAGTAATTTGGACCCACAAATCGAGTGTATAAAACTGTTGATTTTAATATTGTACAGTACTCGGTAAAAGATGTCTAACGTGATTGGCTTGTTTGCACTCTGTTCAGTTTGTATTTGTCTCTTCTTGTTGTGTTTTATGATCAGTTGGGAAATTTTTATTTATTGCTGTAACGAATTTCATTTGAAAGTTAAATGAGAGTGAAAAATAGAAGAAAAGGGCAGTGTCAATGGAGGAAAATCTTAGCGCTATAGAAAGGCTGGATTGTGGAGAATCAGCAATCTTCGGAGATAGGAGTCGGGAAAAGTACTGTGGGGGACTAAAAAAAAAAAAACTAGACAGAAATTGAAAAATGTTGCTCAAACCAAGCAACTGTAAGTGGTATAAAGGTGTGAAAAATTATTCAAAAAGGAATATTTGCAAGTTGAGGTGGCTTTATATTTGAGGCACGGAAAAAGCTTTATGTTTAAAAAACAAATCAAAGTGGAAGCTAGTGATGTTACTGCGACTGACAGGTGGTTGGATAGATGGAAGAAATGCTTTGGTGTTCAATAGTTATCATTTGGTGGTGAGGCTTTATCTGCAGAAAAGCTGCTGTTTCTAATTTTAAAACCTATCTTTTTACTCCACAGGAAGGGTAGATTCCGATCCCATTAAGTGTGGAAGTTTTGAAACCTTGTGAATATGTTCATTTTGATGCCCTGAATGAAATGCAAAAATATGCAAAATCCTATTGCCGGTGACTCCATCTTGGGAAAATAATGTTCAAAATAGGTAGTTTTAAATATCTTGCTTCGGGTGCATCATACAGCAAAAATAGTTGTTATAAAATTAAAAAGGCATTTATTTGCTACAAAATATGTTGTATACATTTTTTCCTAAAATTAGCAGTTTCAGCGCAGCAGATGAGCAGAGTCTAGCATTATTTTAAAAATTCTCATTTTCACTATTAATTTCATTGAAAGTTTTATGGACGAGTATATTTTTGTGTTTGGAGACACTTGTTTTTATATTTAAAAAGCCTCCAATAACTAGATTCTGGTTGTCTACTTTGGATAGCTGTATGTAGAATACTCGTTTCCACACCACCATGTGGTAGAGTATATGACACTTGTTTTACATACAGGCCTAATCCTCCATTAGACTGTTTAATGCGTCATTTTAATTTTCTTATATTGAAGGTCCAGGTAGTAGTCTCCAGCAATATTTTTTTCTGAAACTTATTCATTTTTATTATCCATTGATAATGGCATTTGGTCGTTCTCCATGCTGCCTTATTACCTTCAGTGATTGCATTTCCGAAAGACACTGTATCACGTGGAAAATTGTAGTGCTAGGTGTTACACAATGAATACTTCCCATACCATCAAGGGTGTTGGCATTAAAGTCGGCATTATCATCTCAGGATCCGTGATGGTCGAGATTTCGAAAAGCAATGCCTCATCATATGATGCACAAAATCCCAACGCTGAAAGAACGTCCACATTTTTAGAGCCGTACTTTTTATGTAGAAATGCAGCAATGTCGACTTGTAAATGTGAGAAAAATGATCAAGGTCTAGCCGCGATGTTAAGTCACTGTGCAAAAAGCTGCGCATTTCTTGTCCATTTTATCAGCAGTTCACGTTTGTAGCTCAAATACATAAAAATACAGTCTGCTACAGCGTTTTCATTGTCAACATCTTTTAAAAAAATTATTGGTTGTTGGATAATGCATCATGTCATAGACCTGACTTTGAATATACAATCATCATGGCTGCTTTGACAACTCATAATCGTTCTTCCTTTAGTTTGGATTAATCTGTTTCATAACAAGTAAACGAGAAAGTTTTTTCATCCATGACATGTGATCCCTGGCTTCAGCTGAAACTAAATTTTGTGTCAATTCAATGTGTTTGATGATTTTGCGACTCTTTTTTTCAATGAGAGCTCGAGCTGTTTTCTAAAAACTGTCTTTTTCTCAGTCAAGCTGGGAACCCAATAATATTGCAAGCACGTCGTTTCTATGAAAACTCCTCCGTTATTTCTCCAGAACACAAGAAACAATTACTTTTAAGATCAAAAGCAATTCCGCCTGATCTTAATGATGGTGCTAGGTAGTCAGTTTAATTTTTTATCTTTTAACAAAGTACTGTGAATTTCTCATTTTCAGGACGCTTACAACACAAGTCATGTATTCTCACAGAAGTCTTTTACGAAGAAAGTCTGTATTTCCATTGTTCCTTTTCAAACTCATTCATCTAAATATTTCTATGCCTTTTTCCTTCACCTCAATGCGGCACTGTCCGAAATATTTGTATCACATATCATATCACCACCCTCTGGAACAGTTCACCACTTACCTCCTTTCCAATATTGCCGATCCACTCTTCCGAAGACTCTACCTTTGAAACGGAACCTAAACACCAACGAACAAAAAGCTATCAAAGCACTAAAAAAACAACATTGATATAATCATCTTCCCAGCTGACAAGGGCTCCACTACAGTCATCTTGAACGTATCGACTAATCACAGAGGCACAAAGTCAGCTATCTGACCACTCCATCTACAGACCACTCACAAAAGACCCAACTGAAGATCACAACGCGCAGATTAAAGAGTTCCTACAACGTGAAGATCCCTGGCAGAATCTCACCAACAACTCAATTCAACTTCTCTTTCCACAAGAACCTCAAACTCCCACAACTGTATCTCCTCCCTAAAATCCACAAAGAAATAAGACCTCCGCCTGGCCGTCTGATTGTATTGGTTGTGGCTCCCAACTGAGAGAATTTCATCTCTGGTTGATTCACACCTACAACCCTTTGTAAAACAATCCCTCATTCATACAGGATACAAACCATTTCTTAGACAAAATTCACAAAATCAAAAATCTTCCATCGAAACTGTTTTCTGGTCACTATTGATGTCACAGCACTCTACACTAACATCCCTCATGTGCATGGAATGTCAGCAATGGAGCATTACTTAGACCGCAGACCTCCTGGTTCCAAACCTACCACTTCTTTTCTGGTGGAGCTGGCTAGGATGATCCTTCAATTTAACAACTTCCGTTTTCTAGACAAACACTC
Source organism: Timema cristinae (assembly GCA_039000515.1). NCBI lineage: Eukaryota > Metazoa > Arthropoda > Insecta > Phasmatodea > Timematidae > Timema > Timema cristinae. The sequence goes on along the minus strand of JBCFYV010001459.1, from coordinate 8,066 downwards.
CTCAGATTAAGGGCACAGCTATGGGTACACGCATGGCTCCTTCATATGCAAATCTTTAAATGGGACTACTAGAAGAACGCTTTCTACATTCTCAGCCCATCAACCATATCTATGGCTTCGCTACATCGACGACATTTTCATGATCTGGCCTCACTCCGAAGAATCCTTGGACGTCTTTCTAGATAATCTCAACAATTGCAGCCCCTAAACTTCACCCACAAAAATCACATCATAGTCTTACCTTCCTTGATGTGAATCTGTTCCTTGAAAAAAACCCAATTCGTACCACTGTACATATAAAACCCACCAATCCAAACAATACCTCCACTACCATAGCAGCCATCCTTCATACACAAAAAGGTCTCTACCATTCAGCCTTGCCACACGAGCCAAACGGATATGTTCAGAACCCGACGATTTAACTGAATATTGCAAACAACTCTCCACAGTTTTCCAAAGTAGAGGTTACCCCAAGCCTCTAATAGACAACCAAATCTCCAGAGCTCTCTCCAGGGATGACCACGACCCTCCAAAAAATGTTGAGGACATCCCTTCACAACCCAATACCATCCTGGTCTACAACGTATCAACACCATCCTTAAATGTGGTTACAAATTCCTAACCAGTTCTACCCAGACCCAAAACCTTCTTAGTTCACCCCAAGAGTTACTTTCAAACGGCCACCCAATCTCCACAAGATTCTAGTCCATCCCAAACTTCCTGACCCAAGAGAATCGAGAAGAAAAACCTACTACCAAAGGTTCACACCCTGCGGTAGCACCCGTTGCAGCACATGTGGAATCCACCTACCAGCTACATCCTTCAACAGCAAAGTAACCAAATTGGAATACAAAATCCCTGGGTATTACAATTGCAAAACCAATAACTTGATATATCAACTTTCAGTGCAAATCATGTGATGCAGAATATATAGGCCTCACTACAGGTTCTCTCAGACAGCGAATGAACAATCATCGCTTTGACACAAACCACAAAGATCGGACAAGCCTGTACCCATCCATGCTGGTACCCACAACCAGGACTTTCAAACCTGCTACACCACAAAATATTAAGAGCATTTCCCAAACAGTGCAACAGTTCTCAACTTGGACAGTGGGAACTGGCCCACCAATGGATCACCAAATCAAGATTACCACGGCCTCAACAGAAGATAGTTTATTTCTATATTATTATTTTCCAAATTTAACATTATTATTATTATTTTTATTATTTTCTCTTTTTTCTCTTGTCTATTATTATTATCATCATCATCAGTTTTCTATAAATATTAACCACAACCAAGGAATTTATTTCTACTCCCAAAAACAGTTGGCACAATTTGTTTCTAACAGTTTAATTCAAAATTCAAGATGGAGTAATCCATTGTTTTTGTTATTTGTACTCTCTTCTTCTTTGTGTTTGATAAAGGCAACAATGCCGAAATATTATTTTTATTTGTGTTAAAATGTGTGTGTGACTACTTCTACTATAGAAGACAGAAGAAAGGAAGAAGATGTCACCTTTGTGCATTGGATTCTTCCCACATCTTTCCTCTTTCCCTAGGTGGGCTTTCTTCATCAAATTTATTCTTATTCTTAGTAGTTTATTTTTCCTCTTTCTTTAGTTTTATCAATTTCCTTTATTATAAAATGTATCACATATAAGGTATTTCTGCTCCTAAGCAATTTTAGTTTGAGACGCAAACTGGTAAAACTACCCCTATGCGATAATATCTAAAACAAAATAAAACAGGCTTAGTAAAATTAATTAATTACCAGTAAAGCTACTAAAACCAAGATTGAAATGAAATCTTATTTCTAAATGTAAATTGATGCTAAGCTAACTTTGAATGCTGTCGTTAAAGGAGCTCCCTTTAACAATTTGTAATGTTTTTTGATCAACATTATCTCTCTTGATACAAACAACTTGATTAACGCATAAGATCACAGCACTATAATTTCTCATGGTTTCGAATAAATATTTCTAAATATTTATCTGTACTATTGAACCAAGAAAAAGAGACTAGTTCCTCGAGTTGACAAGAGGTGATTCAAAAGTACATGGTACGGGAGAAAGCAAACCAAACCCATGTGTAAATTGCAAGGGTCCTTGAGAGAGGCTATTTCTAGATTTTGCAGCCATGTGAGAACAAAAAAGGGGTAATTAAGGGAGGAAATGATCATTTAGGGGAAACTACCAACAAGTTGTGTTTTAGTTATGCTACAGTGGCGTTTTGGCGTTCCATCTAATATATTTTAATAATGCTCAACCTTTCTTGCTGCAGCGCTGAAACTATTTATTTAGAAAAAAATGTCTACAACAAGATTTGTAGAAATGTTAATGTTTTTTTATTTTATGATAACTTTTTTGTCGCATGACCTACCAGAGTAAGATAGTTTTAAAAAAACCTGGTGGCTGCAGTCAGATTTTGCGTTTTTTCACATTTTGTTCAGGGCATTGAAATCTACAAATCCCCAAACTTTCAGAACTTCAGTACTTAATGGGATCAAACCCTTTTCTCACACTCTTGTCATTGTACTATTTTAACGTTATTGATAAGGAGGTATTTTTACGGGGAGCAGCTTTTACAACTAAGATGAGACCAGACTAAACTACAAAATGTTACAGATGAAAAACCCTTGACTCAAAAACCGCACCTGGATACGAAAAAAAATGCAAAGAACACGTTAAAGTTTAGCGTGTAGGTAACGCCACTGGAAACCACAAATTTAGGTTAACACTAATAGCAAAATAAAAAAATCTGAAAAACATAGAGCCTTTGTCGTTGTGGTCACACATCAGAAAAAAATTTGGGAAATGGGGAAATTTTTTAAATGTGCTTCCAAAAATAATCTGCACCAGCTGTTGAAAAGCATTTGGCCGCCAAATAAATAATTTGCGAGGGAAAACAATTCTTACTCTCGACAACACCCCTTCACAACCGGCCAACAACAAATTTAAAGATGGAATTTAAAGCATTGTTTCTACCAACAAATGTAACGTTTTTGTCTTTTCAGTAAATTGAAGTTTTTTAGCTGTTTGATATTGGTGATTGATGACAATGAAGATTGCCTAACCACTTGAAGAAAATCAACGTGCTAGTTGTTATAAGATGGGTGACTGGTCATGGATCATAAAGCCATGATCAAGTTGGAGAAGGTGGCGAGAGAGAATATGAGCTCGTTTCATTGTTTGAAAAACGTTCCCAAATGTAACAATGCTGATTTAGAGGACATTACGGAATGGATGCCAGACAATGAAGTTGACGAAATAACTGACAATGTTATTGTGACGATGGTTCTGAATGAAGAGGAACTCTTTGACCAAAGTACCAAATGCACTCGAAGGTTTCAAGGTTAATTGAGGTAGCGCTGCGGTACATTAGTCGGCAGACACCATTTTTCGTGGAAATGGAGAAGTATGTTGGCAAGGAAAAGAACACAGCAAGAAAAGCAAAATACAATAAAAAAATTCAAGATTTGTTACGTAAGTTTATGTTGTTGTTTTTTTTTTTTTCAAAAATTTTGTATTGCTTGTGTCTTGAACAATTTGATAAGGACAAATTATTTATAAGTATAAAATAAGAACGACAGTTGATGTGTCTCCCTTTCTGGGGGGAAGGGGGGTCAACCAGATGAGGAACCGAGTCGGCGGCCTAACCGTCAGGAAGGGGAAAATAAAACTTCGAGTACCTTCTAAAGTTTGAATTTGCCACGTTCCCATTGGTGCAAATTCAAACATGGTGAAGAAGGGTAGGACGGTAATGACCGGTAAATAGCGGTCAACCGAGGTATTTAAGTAGGGTTGGGCCGAGCAATTTGGCATTCTGGTTTTTGAATTAGGGAGGACTCGGGTGTGAACTGTGTGACGCTCTGGTTACCATAATGATGGGGGGGACTTCACTATTTTATTAAGCATAAAAGTTGTAATCAGGTGATAACGTAATTAATAAAAATGTGGTGTGTTACAAAACATTAATAATTCATTATGCCCTATACTTTCAAATTTTAACGGCCAAAATAAGTTCAACTAGAAAAGAAAAGGTATCGTAAACAAATTTCACTCTAATTTTATTTTAAAAATAAAATGACTAAAATAAACAAATTTTCATTTGCTGATTTTTAACTATGCAGTACAGTTGGCCTATATTCAATACTCTCTTTAGTCAGAAATGTCCGATGTGATATTTTCAGATAATTTCAAGGTTTTGTAAATATTAACAATGTTTTATATAACTTTCCTTTTGTGTTTAGGTAAAATTCACATTTAAATCTTTTTTTTGAACAGTATGCAACTCGATAAACACAAATTTAAATATGCTATAAAACATTACTAATATACAGTTATCACACATTGTGGGTGTTGGCAGCCGAAAATGATTCACTCTCAAGTCCGGACCCGTCAGCCGCCACATTAAGCGGATTGTCGCGAGCCTACTATACACATATCATGTTAAATATGGATTTTACCAAAAAATATATATACCGGCATATAGATTTTTTTGGAGAGCATGAAATTATGCACATTAAAGCGACTTGAGTAGTTTTTGATTGCATGAGATCTTTAAACAAAAATAATACTTTCTTTCTTTACCAAATTAATTTTTAGGCAGGTGGGACTGGACTGCATGGTGGGGCCCTATTGGTTGCGGGCCCATGGTATTTTGGCACCTACATCACCATCTAACTGCGCCACTAATCATAACAACCTATTATTCCATCCTATAAAAAAATAGTACTTATCTACCACACACATTCATAATGTAAGTGCCAGGTGGATAATCATCCTTTCTTCGATCTTCATTGGTAATTATTCTATTTGAATAGATTATTTTTTAGTCATCATTACAACTTATTTTCCTTTAGCCATTCACCATATAAACTTTTTTTATAATAGTCTTCTTTAGTTTTATATAAATTTTATTCAATTACCCTTTGCTGATGATGGTCTGTACGTCGAAACATATTGATAATTGATAACATCACACTCTATTGAAGTGTTTTTCTTCTTCACCCCAAGGAGCAGGAACTAAATCGCCAAGGAATGATTTTGTATTCACATTGTTCTAATTTTTAATCAACGTTAGGCCTACATATTTATCCTGGTATTAGGTTATGTAACATTATTTCTTAAATTTAAAAAAAAAAATTTTATTTCAAAACCTTATATTTTCCTATGAAATAGCTTTTATAAATTTTTCATTTATAAATCAATAAACTTTGGTTGTTAAATACGTTATTATATATCCTAATTATTTTTTTTGTTTTCAAGTGAACTTAATTTGTCTCTCTCCATAATGTATTGTTGTTTGTGCTTCTATTTTCTTCTCTCGACAATAAACACCTCTATTTTTTTAGAGAATGTTCAATGGTGGTCTCATATAAGTCTTCCAGAGATTGAATGTTATAAAGCTGTGGTCAATCAATGCGAACGTTATTTTCGGACTTGCTTTATAAGCTCTCATGTATTGAACTGAGGTGATGAGAATGTTGACTGTATTCTCAATTGATAAACACTTGTAAATCATTGAGAGGCGCTGTGATAGTTGCTCGATAGTCTCAATTGATAAAACTTGTAAATCATTGAGAGGCGCTGTGATAGTTGCTAGTAGTCTCAATTGATAAACACTTGTAAATCATTGAGAGGGGGCTGTGATAGTTGCTCGATAGTCTCAATTGATAAACACTTGTAAATCATTGAGAGGGCCTGTGATAAATTGCTTGGTATCTCAATTGATAAACACTTGTAAATCATTGAGAGGCGCTGTGATAGTTGCTCAGTAGTCTCAATTGATAAACACTTGTAAATCATTGAGAGGCGCTGTGATAGTTGCTCGATAGTCTCAATTGATAAAACTTGTAAATCATTGAGAGGCGCTGTGATAGTTGCTTGGTAGTCTCAATTGATAAACACTTGTAAATCATTGAGAGGCGCTGTGATAGTTGCTCGATTTGTCTCAATTGATAAACACTGTAAATCATTGAGAGGCGCTGTGATAGTTGCTCAGTAGTCTCAATTGATAAACACTTGTAAATCATTGAGAGCGTGTGATAGTTGCTCGATAGTTCAATTGATAAACACTTGTAAATCATTGAGAGGCGCTGTGATAGTTGCTAATAGTCTCAATTGATAAACACTTGTAAATCATTGAGAGGCGCTGTGATAGTTGCTTGATAGTCTCAATTGATAAACACTTGTAATCATTGAGAGGCGCTGTGATAGTGGCTCGATAGTCTCAATTGATAAACACTTGTAAATCATTTAGAGGCGCTGTGATAGTTGCTCGGTAGTCTCAATTGATAAACACTTGTAAATCATTGGGAGGCGCTGTGATAGCTGCTCGGTAGTCTCAATTGATAAACACTTGTAAAATCATTGGGAGGCGCTGTGATAGCTGCTTTTGGTAGTCTCAATTGATAAACACTTGTAAATCATTGAGAGGCGCTGTGATAGTTGCTCGGTAGTCTCAATTGATAAACACTTGTAAATCATTGGGAGGCGCTGTGATAAACTGCTCGGTAGTCTCAATTGATAAACACTTGTAAATCATTGGGAGGCGCTGTGATAGCTGCTCGATAGTCTCAATTGATAAACACTTGTAAATCATTGGGAGGCGCTGTGATAGTGCTCGATAGTCTCAATTGATAAACACTTGTAAATCATTGAGAGGCGCTGTGATAGCTGCTCGATAGTCTCAATTGATAAACACTTGTAAATCATTGGGAGGCGCTGTGATAGTGCTCGGTAGTCTCAATTGATAAACACTCATGTTTTTTGTGCGTCCTCTTTACTAGCTAACCTGTAATTAATATATTCCTGCATTTGTGGGAGCCTCCCACAGCCCACGCTCAAGATGTCATTTTCTCTCCAGTCCTTTTAGTATTTTATCAATACACAGGTCTCTCGCATATTGGACTTTTTGCTAACGACTTTTTTCATAAGGGTAGCATTTTTTTGTAGGCTATACAACATTTTATTAAAGTAAAACTAAAAATATATTATTATTTTTTACAAAAAACAAACCAAATGAAAAAAAAAGTGCATAAAGTAAACTATACTTTTTCTAATCTTTACTTTCCACTTTTTGATGACGGCGCCAAATTAATTACCATACTAAATAACTAACTACGGGACCTGCAACTTATTTACTTGAACAATGTTGCTAGTTTCATTTTGCAGCCCTTCACTTGTTATTGAAACAAATAAGGCCATTATTCAAGTCTGTGTACTATAGTTTGTTTAGGGTTTGTAAGTTATAACTAGTTGTTTGCTTTAGTTAGTTATTTGGTGCAGGCTTCAAAATTGTACATTTAAAGGAGATTAATAAAGAGTATTTTTTTACTTTTTAATTCAATTTTTAAGTAGTTTTTTATTTATTGTAAAAACAACTATAAACAATTTCATCAATCTATTATGTTGTAGGCCTACTTTATTCTTGTATGTCTGTGTTACTCTCTAATTATTTACTATCACATTTCTCTGATTATGCTTATATAGTTTTTAAATTATTTATTGTTTAAATCAACACCAAATCACTTTGGATTAAATATTTATATCTAAGTTTTATACTTTCAATTATTTTGTAATTTTTAATTAATACTCAATCAACCTTTCAGTATTACATTTTTAATTTAGATCATTGAGGTTTTAATACCAATATTTTATCCAATAAAAATTATAGACTTGCAATTCTATTAACATGTTACAACCTAATTATTTTGATAAACTCTTTTTAATGTTTACATAAACTTAGTCTTTTGTTTAGTAAATTTTACTTAAGCCTTAATATTGCTATTTAAATTATTACTAGAAGTACATTCAGTGGCGTATGCAGGATTCAAGTTTGGGGGGGCTCAATATCTGAAAGCCTATTTTGGAAAGTATGTAAGAAACTGTATCTCTCAATTCTCAACAATAATCATAGTTTTAGATTATTCATAATAATTATTAACCACTAAATAGTGGTGTAGCTTATAAGAGGAATACTTCCTACTTTATAGGCATTTAGTTTGGTCATTACATTAGGTTGTATAACTGTATAAGGATAAAATAAAAATGGAGGCAAC
>JBCFYV010001458.1:0-50562 GCA_039000515.1 Timema cristinae | reverse complement strand
TTGAGTCTTCAATGGGACTTTCAACAAAACTGACAAATCTACAGAGCCTGACTATATTGACTTAGTCATAATTGATGGCTTCTTTCTACTTCATACCATTTGAGAGGTGCCTCGAACTATGGGTCAAATTTCTCGTAAATTTATTCAGATGGTGACGAAATGTAAAGGTAAGCATATTCATTTGGTATTCTACCAATACTTCAAACCAAGCATCACGGACGCAGAAAGGCAATGGCTAGTGCAACACCTAGAACATCAAGTTTATGCTATATATGGGCCCGACCAAGTCAAACCAAAGACATTTATGAATTGCCTAAAAAGTGATGAACTTAAAGTAAATTTCGTTAAGTTTATTATCAACCAATGGCAAGAGCCTTCAAAATCTGAATTTTTCAAAAAAAAGTACGTCTTTGAGAATGAAGGAAATTTATGATACAATTTCACCAATGAACATAATATCATCTCCCGAGTTATTCTCAATGATTATTCATGCAGTCACGAAGAAGCGGATACAAGAATACTTTATATTATATCAAATCCAAAAAAGATTGTAGTAAGGTGCAATGACACTGGTTTGTTCGTCAATTTACTCGGGAACCTTCACAAAATCCCTGAAAGTCCAAAATTTGGCTAGAGGCGGGATTTTTTTAAACAACACTCTTCGTTTACTTATACGTTAATAGATTGTTCAGGAACTCGTTAAGGATGTGTGTCTTACACTTGCCTTGTTTGCATGCGTTTACGGGATGTGATGCATCATGGTTCTTAAAAAAAGGAAAGGCTACTCCTTTCAAAGTAATGTAAAAAAACAACGAATTACTGGAATATTTCAGAACATTTTATAAGGAACCTGAACCAGATTCGGCTTCCACGACTACAACTTCAGATACCAAACAGTAAATGAAGCAAGGTACGAAAAATTAGAGATGGCTTACAAACCAAGAAAACTAAATGAGCCTCTTACTAAAAGCTTTGCCATTTTTGATTCACTATCAATTCCTCCTTGCCAACATCACTTTTAGTGCACACGAAAAGGAGTGAATTTCAAACGCACCTGTGGATGAACACCGAAAAATCTGACCCGCTGTCACCCTTAAATCCAGCAGACTTTGGCTAGAGGATCAGGCCTACTGGGATTTAGGAACTTATCTAGATTGATGGAAAGGTTGGTCCACCTGTTGTTATCGACGCAATTGCTGACGATGAACCATCAGGTGTGTTTATTAAATGCATTTTATAAATTATCCTATGACTTAGTTCAGTTGGTAGAGTGAGTGCCTGCTGAGCTAGGGTCCCGGGCTCGATTCCCAGTATGGTCTAAAAATTTATCATTTGTGAAATGTGGGTGTTTCCTTTCTTAGTGATGTGTCTGTTTTATACACAAGTTAATGTAATTAGTACTTAAGCGTAGCCCCGAAGGGGTAGTACAAGGATTTTCTAAATAATATTATGAATTATATTATAAATATAGCATGTGTATATAACATGAAGGGTAATATGTTTTAGATGACAAAAAATGACGATGCAGCATACCCATCGGAAGATGATGAAGCTGATGATTTAAATAAATAATACTTGTAACAAAAACTTCAGATTGATAAATTACATGTGAGTAGTTTGATAACATAATAAGTTGTATATTTTACAAGTTATCTTAAACATAACAGTTGTAAATTTTGTATCACCAAGATGTATTCCATACTGTTGTATTGTATAAAGTTTGTATTACTACTCTATTACATATTTCGTTTTCTTATGGCTCGATTGAGGGCTCACAGCGTGGACTTTTCTTATATTTCTCTATACCACGGCAGGTTGTAACATATATTAATTTTACGACTGAAAAAAAGAAACAACAGATTTAACATCTTAAATCAGCCTGGTACACAAACTCCGGCCACTTGGGACTGCCAAACTAAACATTAGTGAAAGAACTGCTGTTCAGTAGTAAATTGATGAAAAAACCAAAATTAGTTTTGGTTCAATTGTCAAAAATTTTCCCCACACTTTTTAGGTTAGGCAAACTTTCCCGGGCTAGTTTCGAATGACAGACCAAACTAAATTTGTTTAGGGATAATAATCTAAGAAAAAAGCAATGAATCAAAAGTAGATTTTTTCCGGTTAAATTAAAGTAAATTTTTTTGATAAATTTTAATGGCCGCCATTTTTAAGTCGGGGCTCTTTGGATTTTCAGACAAACAAATTTTTCATTTTTCACTGGCGAAATTTAAATTTTAGGATACTTAACTAATTTAGATTTTTCCCGGTTAATTAAAAAGGGGACTATAGCGATACAGGTTTTCAAGGTCGTTCCTCTCTCTGCTTCTGAGCCACCAAGGGGGGTTGTTTCGGTATTTTAGTTTGAGCTCGTGCACACTCACATACACAATAGAAGACCTACTGTTCATATTTTATTTTATTTTCGTATTGTTCTATGTAGTTTACAGTCTGTACAGTGAGCTACGTACATTATTTAACCATTTGTCATAATTATCCTTCATCAGTTATCAGATTGCTGTATTTAAATATCTGCGTATAGACTAAACTGTGTTAGATGACCATGATTTAAATACAGAAAGGATCTGATTAGTTCGACATTGGTTTTAATCGTAAAATTGGGTATTTCCAACCCACCATGATTTCCATTAAATTAATTGTCATATTGTTTCAATATATGGACTTGTTAGTTATTGTTTCAAATATGGCTTCTTATACGTCTATGCCTCTAATAATAAAGTCTGTTCACGGTAGGAATTGTTTTCTGAAAGGCCTTTTTCCTTACCAGAAATCTATTATATGGTAGGATATTGGTAGGAAAAAAGACCTTTTAGAGAGTAATTCATACCGTGAATGAAGTATACTTGTCTATGTTTTTTTAGTTGTATGTTCTTTTGTATTATTTTTTTTTGTTTGGCATTTTTTGCGGCTCCAATAAAAAGGACAAAATTAAATAGTGTTTATGTGCAACGCTTCTTTATCAATACTTAAATATTACGTCGAATTTATTTACGTCAGGTCGACGATAATGGGCATTATGGCGACCGTGACAGTACGTAAGGATGGAGATAAAGAGTTGTGTTGTTTAAGAAGAAAAGGGGCCCCCATTAGAGCTTCTTTCACGAAGATTTTGAAAACTACAACATATCTGTTTTCAGTTGATGGTGAGAAGGCCATTGAAACAAATCACCAGCTGTTGCAAGGAAAATCAATTGAACTTGCAACCTAGATGAGCAAATAATTAATACCTGCTTGAAAGTGATACATCGGAAAATGGAATTGAATGCCGAATAGCTAGTGCGATGAATTCAAAGCTAATTGGGGAACTATTTGTATTCATTTTGGCAATTTAATGTGGTACGTGATACCCATGTAGGATCCACAAACCAGTATTCAAACCAATAATAGAGGTTATACATTGTCTAAAAAGTAAGTGGAAGCACCCCAAGATCGGATTTAAGAAATATGGGGGTGACATAACAGAATAATTGAGTTTTTGGAGCCAATTCGCTAAAATTGATGAAGGTGAGATTTATATACAGCCAAAAATTTTCCCTGTATTTGATTCAGGCCACTTTAACGGGTTTAAGGGCTCGAGAAGGGTTCGAAAGATTTTCTCAGACTTGGAAAATTATCATAAGGTATACAAAATTTGAGATCTCATTTCGGACGTGATTATTTAATTGGTCGAAGTCTATGTGGGGGAACTATTAAAACTGACTTCAGATTTATGTCAGATAGTATGCTGTTTGGGACTATGTATGGCCTTTTTGGAAACTCAGCTGAGAGCACTCGAGATTTTGGGGAATCACCTCTGAAAAATATGCGACAATGTTATACCCGATGGTTGAATCTTGTTTGAGGGAAGATTTAATCCGTGCTTGGCAACGTAATGGTGTTCAGGTCAAGATGAGAGGCGGTTGCATAGCCTAATGGACTTTCTCCGGGGGGAAGTCGACAAGAAGAGTGCATGTCTTGCCGTTGTAATATCGTGGGGAGAGAAGTTGTAAAAGGTAAGAAGAGGAATACCCCCGGCTATGGAGAAAAAAGGTATCTACAGCAGCTGCATTAGTATATACAAGAAATAGGCCTAGTTCAACACTTAAATGTGTATATTTTTTAATGCTTTCACATTTTATCCATAAAATTGACCAGAGATTAAAGCTTAAAATTATTGGGCAGAGTTGCTGTTGTTTTGTTTGTCTGAAAGGTGGATACATTGCAAGAATGTAAACTAAAGTGTTTGATCTGTGATGGTAAACACAGTAATTCTATTTGTCCCAAACTAGAAAATAGTGTTCTTAAGTCTGGGGGTAAGATAATTTTAAGAAAGACGTACCTGAAAGTACAAGGGTTCCTGTGGAGAATACATTAGCAAATAATTCTTGCTCTGAATACTTTTTCAAACTCTTACCGTACGGGTTTGAAGGAGAAAAGGGTAATCGAAATGTTCGAGCTCTGATAGATACGGATCCTAAAGATCATATATTCTGAGGGAAGTGGTAGGAAAAAATGGGATACACATCAATAGAAGAAGAAACGTATTTAGCATGCTTTGTTTGGAGGAAACCAGTCAGGTGAAGTTTCACAGAATCGTTTTCAAATCCAGTTGGAAAACATCAAAATCCGTTTTGTATGTGACTTTGAAACTTTGATTATGACAAAAGATGTTGCTCTGTGTCTTCCGAATAAAAAAATTGTTTGTCAGAGATAATTACAACTGTTGGGTTTTAAAAATAAATGATGGGGTCGGACTGGTAGAATTTTTTGATAGGGGCTGTTTTTTCGGGGAAAATACTCACGGTGAAAAGCTTTTAAATGGGTTTGGTAGCTTGAACACCATTTATGATGAACGCTAGGGGCAGGTTCCATGAAAGAATACTTTTCATACCATGCCCCATAACTTTTTGTTTGCTAAAATACCAAAATCGGGGATTTTGGTTCTGGAACGAGGACTCAGAGAGCGAAGGAAAAAGGCTGAAAGAGAATTGGCAACTTTAAACTTTTTAAACAAATGTCATACGGAGGGGGATGTTCGTTACAGGGTTTGAATTTCCATGGGGGATGGACCCCCCCCCCCTTAAAATTTCACAATAGCTCAAAAGGTTGAAAAACAACGGTCTGGAAACGAAATCTCTTAAGTAGAAAGACCCTACACAAAGGTTTGAAGAAGGAAAGATGGGGAAGCATGAAAGGGGTTTAAAAGCAAAATTTTAATTTAGGGAAATTATCTTCCCCCCCAACCCCGTGATAAAAGAAACGGGGATCACAAAGATTCCCCCGTTTTGATGTTTCAGCAAAGATAAATCCTTGTCCTTTCTCTGAATGATGTAGGGGAAGGGCCCCGAATTTGTTTGAACTATCCTCTCTCGGTGGGAGTTTGGGGGTTTTGCTGAAAAAAGGGTTTTTTTTCTTGCAATTGGATTTTTGTAAACAGATGAAATCGTGGGTTTTTCTTGGGGGAAAACACCAAAGGGGGGAAAGCTTAGCCTAAAATACGTGTGGTTTTGACTTTTTACCCAGTCCTTTTCGTTGGGAATATCTTAACACCATCTAAATCGTTTTGAGAGTTTGTGAAATAACTGTTTTGGGAAATACTGTTTCCCAAAAACGATTAAAAAATTTGCAAAAGGGGTTTTTAGTAAAATTGTGTTCGAGTATAGATGAGGTGATGAGTTTAATATTTTTATGACAAATAAAGTTTTGTTGCTTGAAGCAAAATTTGAGTAAGAGGATGGGATTTTTAGCCTAAGTTGACAATATGAAATTCCCCCTTTTTTTTAGGTTGATTGGAGGCAAAAAAAGATATGTGGCCAAAAAACAGCCTTTATCCTCTAATTTTTTTTTAAGTAAGTTTAGAAAAAAATTGTCTGCGCTCATAATTTGTAAAACCCAATTGGTTTCACAGCCTTGAAACTTGATTCCGAAACTGTTGATTCAACAGATGTGACCCTAGGAGGGGCTGGATGAAAATTTCCCTACAAAAAAAATAAAAGGGTTTTGAAAAATGTACTAAACTTCAACGTCTAAAAAAAAAACTGAAATTCCCAAATATATCACTCAGAAAAACGGGAAGATTCTTACACGTTCTGCGGCCATCAAAGAAAAGGGTGCGTGTGTTTTTAGTTTGGGAGAGTTTTTTGCTTTGGGTTTTCAACTTGATAAACAAAATACGGGGGTACGCCAGCAAAAAGACCCTATCCCACGTTGGATCTTTTGGGCGCTATTTTGGGGGCTAGACTGTTTTCCTCCTAGTGAACTTTTGGGGATTTGTTTGTGTTGGACTCGTTTCGGATGATTCGAGCTTTTTTTACGTGGAACAAAGAGAAAGCAGGGGGTTACTTTTAAACAATAGGAAAAATAAACTGGCCCACATTCCGGGTCCACAAACCCCACAGATTTACCAGTTGAGGTGCTCTGCTAAAAATTGATGCGGGGAGAGGTGGGAGGCCGAATGGCAAAAGCCCCCCCTCCAATAAGGCCTTGGGAATTTGTTTCAGCTACGAAGAAGTTGTTTACCAGGAAAAAAGAAAAGGGTGGTTACGCCTCTACAAAATTGAACACAATTGTGAGGGGTAAACCATTTTTCTTTTTAATACCACAAATTATCAGTCTTGTGGGATGGTGCTCATTTTCTTTTTGTAATTGCAAAAAAAAATCGAAGAAAAAGGGGAGTTCTTAGTCCATTGAATGAACCGAAGTCTTGTCTTTTTATTCAGAAGAACCTTTCAAACATAAATTAACCTGTAAAGTCACGATTTATTTGGGGACGCCAAATTTCTACGTCTAAAAACACGAATATCGGAACGGGGGAGGGGTTTAGATTTCAATATCCACCTTTTTTGCCTCGATACCCGGGGTCCCAATTATTAGAACACATGTCAAGGAAAACCCATGGGGAAGTGCGGGGTTTTTTGAGCTTATTGAGAGATGTTCTGGATTTGTAAAGGTAGAAGAACCTTCGTTCTGTTTTTATAAAATACACTGTGTGCAAACTTTTGCATTCACACATTTTATAGGCTTGCCCCCCATTACCTGAAGATAAGTGTGGACACGGGAGTGTGGACACTGTATGTTTAAATCACAGGAGTGGATATGGGGTCCACTTTACCTACGAGATGGAAGAAAAGCCGGGGGCATGTTTTTTTCTGTGCAGTGTATCGTGCTGCCCCGGAATTTATCGCTTTTTTTTTACCCTTTCATACGGGCCAGGAGATTCAGGCTGACTTGGAAGCCCGCTGCATATACAGAAAACCCCGGACAATTTTGTAGGTAAGCTAATGCTTTTTAAAAATTTGGGGTGGAAAAAAATTAATGCTTTCACCCACACAACGAATTTTTGGGAAAAGTCAATCCTCCTCTTTTCCTGTGGGCGTTGTGGTACCCCTTATTGGATAGTAAAATTTCTTGCTTTTGGAATTTGGGGAAAGCCCGGGCTGACTTTTGAGGAATAAAACCTGTGCATGTGATTTAAAGGGCTATAAAAAATTTTCACGACCTTTGACCTATGTATCAGATGTCCGACAGCCGACCCTTACACCGGCCTTATTCCTTCGGGACCTCAAAGAAGTGAGTGCCATTGTGCCCAATTGGGGAAACTGATCTAAGAAAGGTCAAGGAAATTGCAAAAACTGCGTGAATTTTGAGAAGATTTTTCCGCATTAAAATTCTGGTCAGCTAGCTGAAAACCAAAAGAAAAAGGAATATTTTTTTTAAAAGGTTGGGAAGTGGTTCTCTTTGGAGGACAACCTCAAAGGGCTGGACTGGCCTTTTAGGGGTAGAGAAATTTGATGGGACTAGGAGGGCATCGACGGGTTGGGCTGAAAACAGGTACAGGCACTTTTTTGATCCCCTATTCACGACGATAGCCCTCGAGGGCAACAGAATAAAACTCAACCTAAAAGGACCCCCACTTGTCAATTACCTACAGATATTTTTAAAAGGGGAGATCATAAAACCTTAAAAAGATACTTTTGACAATGGACCAAAAGGGGTAAAAAGATTATACCCCACAAGATATCTAACATAATGAAATTATTGGTTTTTTGTGTTAAAGAACAAAGACCGAATACCTGAATTTCGTCAAATTGATATTGTCTGAAAACTTTCCCTTAAAAAAGTGTTTTTTTGAGTTAGAAACCAAGGTGGGAGAGTGTATATTTTTTCAATAATGACTTTTTATTTTTGTTTTCAAAATATAGCTTGTTATATTTACCTTAATAAGTTTTTAGGGTTTTTTTATTAAATTGTTGTTTTTTTGTATTCTTTTTTTTGTTAATTTTGGGCTTTTTTTGGGCCCAAAAAAAGGACAAATTAAATAGTTAATGTACACCTGTTTTATCTTTTTTTAAAAATATTACGTCGGGTAACATAATGACATTCATATCTAAACCAATGGTAAAATAAAACGTTTTAAGGGGACTTTTAGATGGAAGTTTTTGGGTTTTTCGAAAACTTTAAAATTTTGTATTTTTCGGTTTACGTTTTTTCAAACCAAATTTAAAATGAATTTGCAAAAATGTAATTTAAAGTTTCTTAAATGGGGATGTGTTGGCCAGCTTTAATTTTTCGTTGAAAAATGCATTCAGTATCCCCAGTTGGAAATAACTTTATTTTGGCCCATCTTCAATTATTTAAGTTTGCGATTTTCTAATATGTTATTTTTAAATTTTTTTTATGTTTTTTTTAATTTTTTTTTGGGTTTTCTCTTGCAAAATTTATATGTAGGTTTTTAAAACAATATAAAATGAAAACATATTTTAATATTACAAATTTATCGATACAGCTGCTAAATACTTAAAAAAAATGGTTATTCGAATTTTTTTTCAAGCTAACTTATCCCTTTGGGAATTTAAATTTAAAAATGTTCAATAACATAAATTTTTAAACAAAGGACACTTTTTAGAAACGAAGGTTTTTATCATGGAAATTGTTGACATTAAGAATTTAATGTATTCATAGCTATGGCCTATTTTATATGCTGGTTGATAAGGGGACAAGCCAAAAAGTGTTTTTTGCACCTTTCAACAGAATTGAAGGTTTTTTTTTAGTAATCCGTGCCCAGTGGAGTATGATAACAGCATTCCCCTCGTTGGGGTGACGTGAACCGAAACCACGCAGGCCCTCGACATTTTCAAAACCCGTTTCACCCCAATGATACCCCAAACCTAGGATGACACAAATCCCAATGTAAATAAAGTCAAATAATTGCATTTTTTTGTATTAATATTAAAACAAACATTAATTTTTAACTAAGGAATAATTATTCAAAAATGTACTAATGAAAAAATTTTTTTTCTCATTTCTACTTTTTCTCGACCCCTCGAAGACAAAGACTAGATCGTAAAAAATAATCAACTCAATATTTTGACAGGTCGACGTTTAAATTTCCCCCTGAGACTTTTTTTTTTTTTTTTTTTTTTTCGATGCCTTGTTATCGTTTGTCCATCTGTATGTCTGTATTTTCGACTAAGCCGGAACTTTTTTTTCCGATCGTCAAACTTATATCTGGGTTTTTTTAAAAGGTCCCCCGAGAAATTTTTTTGGGAATTAAATATCAAAACCCTTAAATTAAGGGGTATTTACTGAAGGGAAAAACGAAAATTTTTTTAAGTCCACCTAAACGATTGTGTTACATTTGGGTGACCAGGCATTTTTTAAAACACAAAAAAAGGGGAAATTTTCATTTTTCTTTAAAAATGACTTTGAAGTACTACACATGTCTCTTTTTTATATCTCGTAGCTATTTGAGATATAAAAACTTAATTTTAAAGATTTGTACTTTTAAAAATTTTAAAATATTTCAGTCGGGAATATATTTTTAAAAAATCCATAGGTTCAAAGCTATTAATACTAGTATACACTTTTATGGAGACTTTGAAATAGCTTGTTTTTTGGGTGGACAAGGATGCCCTATCCGAAAAATGTTTCTGTTACATTTATTTTATTAATTTAAGAAAAATGTTGAATTTTCTTTAAAGGGGTATACTATTTGTTTCCAACAAGTTTTAAGAAAGTTCTTATCATGTCAAATAACCCCCCTCCCCTCTCCTTGTAAACAACAACACTCAAAAAAGGGAGTTCAACCCCGTTTTTCCTTTCTTAAAGTTACCGAATCAAAACATTGGCCCGCAGGTTCCCTTTTAGGGGACGGGGAGCCGGGGGTGAACTTTTTTTGTGGGGGCCCCCAATATCTGTCACAACCCCCGCGCCCCAAAGGTAAAAATATATTAAAAAACTTTTTAGATTCTTTACAGTATTTTGCACCTAAACACTATTTGCCGTACAAAAAAAATTTAAACCCCTAAAGGGGAAATACATGATGCAATTATTTATGTAGTTGAAAAAAAGGGGTTTTTAGAACCCTGTAGGCAGTAAGGGGGTATTGGAGGGTCAATAACCTGTTAACCAGGAAAAGGGTAGAGTCGCCCCCAAAAAACAATAGAGCCCCTAAAAAGCTTTTAAGGGGGGGTGGTTTTTCTTCCTTTCTTGGCCCGCGAAAAAGGCCCGGGGGAAGGGTTTAATTTCGTCCATTTTTGGATCTTCTGGCCCAATGGATATTTTTTCCAAATATTTAAAATTAGTTCTTTTGAGTCGAGTAGGAACTCATTACTCGGGTCTCACCGGCTAGGGCCCAAGGGACGTCCCGGGTGAATTCGGGTGTCAATTTTTTGTAAACCCTTTAAACGACACCTCGCGTTAGTCGCTAGGTTAGTCCCCGGGGAAATTAGAATAAAAAAGATAATAATCAGCGTGATAGCGGTAGTATTTATTTTTTACGGCAACAGGGGATATGGAAAATTTTCCTTTAAATTTTGACGGCCACTCTCACACAAATAAGACGCGTGACTTTATCGATGCATTGCTAAAAAAAAACTAAAAATATATTTTCTTTAATTAATTTAACCCACTATACGATCACTACAAGGTTTTATATTGAAAAAGAAAAACATTCAGCCCCGTGTATCCCTATTATATTTGCGAACCCGGTTCGGTCATTACACCGGGCCACGAAGGTGTTTTTAGTGAGTCCGTTTTTGCGCGTACAACGTGTAGTAATTAGTGTTAAATTCCCTTTTATACCTAATATAAAATCATTTCCCCCCAAACCCTTTGGGTTTCAGTTTTTTCCCCCAACGAACTTGATCTCCCAAAATTTTCCCAAAAACACTGTCCCAAGTTTAAATTTAATTATTTTAATCCGTTAAAAAGATTATCGTGACCCATATCTCCCACGATAATAAATCCAAACAAGGGAGCTAAAATGGAGAACTCTTTTTCACTAATTAATATACCAAACCAATGATAATTTTTTATTTATTTTTACACTCTGAAAATTTTTTTTAGTTTGCCAATACAGGGACCCAGAAGTGCAAGCAAAAAAATTCCCCCCCAATTTGTGTTTTTTTCCCTCTGTCCCCTAAGCAAGCCTTCCAAATCGTGGGGCCCCGTGTGCCCCAAAAGGGCGGCTTGGGGCTGTGTTCAGGGGGAAAATGACTAAATTTGGGGGGGTATTTCGATTTAACCAATCTGGTCTCTATGAAAAGGGTCAGTTTTTTCCCCCATATTTGTACTAATTTTTGCGTTTAAAAAGGGTTCGAATGATAATAAAACCAGGGGGTAAAAAGTTCGATAACTAGGAATTTTTCCCTTAGTTTTCGCCCACTGAAACAAATACCCTTTAAAAATATGTAGTTGTGTGAAATTTCGATTTTGTCCGTGTTTTGGGGAACCACTTTTACAATTTTAGGAGACGTCTATTTCCCATATCAATAGACACAGCTGCTTTTACTTTCCTGCCTTGGAAAATTTTCAAATCACTTTAATTTCAATAATTTAAATAATAAATATTAAAAAAATTTAATCTACATAAAAAACATGTGTGGTTTTTTTAATTCCCGGGTCCATCTGCCCCTTCCGAATTCTAAAAAGGTGGAATTGGGTTTTTGGTCGCTAGAAAAGAAAATACTGGAACAGGAAATGTTAAATGTCAGAAAAATATGGGGGACAAAACTTCCAATTTTGGTGTAAGGGAAAAAAATTAGTATGGACCTGAGGGGAAAGGTACATTTATGAAACAACTTGACTTTAAAAAAAACCTAGTTATAGACCAAATATCCCAAAACCTAGCAAAGCCATGGAAACAAATGCCACCTCCATTTTTAAAATCTAAAAATACTTTGCCTGAAGATTGGCCGGGCTGGGGAGCGTGTGAGTGAGCGCGGATTACGATAGCTCTCAATTGTTTACAGGAGGCTCCCCAAAATTACTCAGTAAATAGGGGGGTTTCTTTTAATGATGTATTGTTTGGGGTTTTTTCTCATCCTCTCTATGCTGTTGGTGTTCTTATTTTAAAAGCCTACTTTGATAAAAAAGAAGTATTTTAATATAATTTTTTAAATACATAAAGGGATGGTTTATGCTTATCAAAAAATTAGGCCGTTTATACAAGGTGCTAAACCTTTCGGTAGTAAAAAAAATGTCAAAAAAGAAATTTTCCCCATCAAAAACCCAAAATACAAAAAATTGCATACGCCTTATTGTGAACCCAGTCTGGCCCCCTATTCAACCAAAGTATTTTATCTTATATTTTTGACGCTCGCTCGCCCAGTCCCGGCCCTCCCCTAAAGGTCGTGTCCCCCAGTTAAAGGTGCGCAATATGACGGGGAAAGACATCACAAAAAAGTTGTCCATACAAACAAACGAGCGTGGGTTTCCTAGATAGCGTTGACTGCCACCGTCTTTTCCAAATGGTGCCCATTTTTCATTATGGCGTCATACAGCCCCAAACAATTTTGGTACCTTTTTTTTTCAGTCATGCGGGGAACTTTTTTTAAAAATGAGTCAAAAAGGGAGTAACGAAGAAGACAAATATTAATAGAATTTTTGAAGAATCAGAGGTGTTCTTAAAATGAAGGTAAAGACACAAAAAATCACGTTGAAGCAAAATTGTGGGTTGAAAATTGGGGGATATTTTAAAAAAACGGAATTTTCATTTTTTAATATTTTTAATTTTTTATTAAAAAAAACATTTTGTCACATGGTTTTTGGCGTTTAATTTTTTCAATGAGGGGGTTTTGGGCCCTTTAAAAAAACAAAACTGTTCTATTATTTATTACAACAAAGTTTTTGACAAAATTTTCAAAGACAAACCATATTTATAACAAAAAACAACATAAACAGTTAAAAGTATAAAAAAATGAATCAACGTTTTATTGTTTTTATTATAATTTTTTAAACACCGCTCTTATACCCGTTCGGGTTATCGCACGTTGGGATTGTTTAATATAAATTATTCTCCCCTCAAAAGCCTGGGGCCCTTAAGTATTCTTGAATATTTCTTGAGATGCTTGGTGAATTTCGTGCATGGGGTTTTTTCCCTTCTGAATAATAAATTTTCTGTAGGGAATTGAAGTTTTCATCGATAGTACTTTATTGGGGCAAGTTTTTTGATTCCCGTAAAAATTTTTGTAAAATACAGGCCATGTAATCAACTTGTCAGTGGGTTTTTGGGTTAGTAGCAATCGGTTGGAAAAAAAAACTCTAAAATAACACATAAAATTCCGAAAACATTTTTAATCTTCCCTTTTAGCTCGAGATAATCGTAGTTTATAACTTTTTTATGAATTGCCCAAAGATTTCTCTCTCGGGTAGGGGGTTTATCAAATTTGCATGCAAATTAAAAACTTAATCTCCTACAAAAGGCAGTACAACAATACGTTCCGGTAATGCTTTTGGTGGGTATATTTAAAAGATTGGTCCGGATTTTTTCTTGTATTGCTTTTTTAAATATCAACCCGTCTCCCTTTTCTGCCAAGAAACCACATCGATTGCAACAATTTGTATTCCCCATCGACGACTGCTAAAAACGAAGAAAAAACCCTTGAATTTTAAAAAATGTCAATACACTGTTTTTTGGGGGCCCTTTTTCCTACATTGGGCCCGTAATTGAACAAAAGCACCCAAAGAAATTTTGGGGGTTCCTGCTGACAAATTTTGTATTACTAATTTTTTGCAGTTGCTGCTCTGTTGGGATGGGATTAAAACTGAACACTTTTTGCTGTGCTCTCCCGCAACTTCTTTATTATCACCCATCCAAAATGGCATACCGATACGGAAAGCAAGTGACTGAAAACTCTCTTGTGCCAATACTGAAATAAACAAAATAAAGTTATTTAAACTGCAAATATTAAAAATGTTTATTTTTTCCCAATTTAAAAAAAAATTTTCATTAACAAAAATTTTTTTAAAATAATTATAATTATTTACGCTTAGTTTATTATTAGGGATTTGGGAACTAAAAAGGAAAAATTGCCTGTAGTGCTTTATAATCTTTTTCCTCGTTTTTAAACCTTTCTTTGATACCCTACATAAATAATTTGCAAAAATATAATTTTAATTGGGGGGGGTTTAAAAGTGGCTTTTCTTATAAAATGTGAGGTTTGTCGCTGATTCTCACGGAAAAATCATTCGATTTAGCGTTCCAAGACGTATATAAATTCAATAAAAAACAAAACCCCTTTCGCCCATATAGATACTATTTCCCGGGAATTTTGAAATATTTAAAACCCCTTTTTGTTTTTTGAATGGTGAGGTTTAGGTCCATCTAGATTTAAACGAATATTAACCAAATTTTATCAATTTTGTTTTTGGATAGTTTTGGAAGAAAGCGTGGGGCGGGGGTATGGCGTACGGGGGGTGTATGGGTTATCTTTTTATTTTATTTTTGGACTACGTAAATTTAAAGTAAAATGTGAAAGTTTTTAGGGGGGGGGGGTTAAAATGTTCCATCTTTTTGGGGATTTCATATTTTTAAATAATAAAACGAAAATTCTTGTGTTGATCTATTTACTTTTTTTCAGATATTGACTGCAGCAAGGAAGGGGCCCATATAAGAGTATTACATTAACGTAAAGGAAAAAACCCGTCACTGGTTCCCGTGGTGATAAAGCAAAAAGAGGTCAATCTCTGTCATTCTTTGATGGGTTTAGTTCATCACAAAGACGACCATTACCCCTATGTTTGGGATGGGTAAAGGGAAAAACAAATGCAAGAGACGTGGGGTTTGGGGAATGAACACGGTTGAAAAATAAGAATTGTATCACCCAAAATGGAAAAATTTTGGGGAAAGAAAGTGGAGGAAATTTTAAACAATATTTTAAAAAAGGAAAAAATTGATAAGAAAAAAAGAAAATGTCATTCATTTTGAAAAAACCAGTTTGTTAAACAAAAAGCAAGCGGTTTTCCCCTTCTAGTCAAAAATTAATTTATGAAACCTACCACTTTTTCTTGTTATGGCTTTCCTCGAAAAAAAACCTGAATTGAGGGTGCAAAATTTTCCCCGTTATTGGGAAATGAATTACCAGTTCTAAACGATGGACAGCGAGTAACTCAAGAGCTTAGCAGCTGTCACAGTGATATTTTTGGGGATATTTGCCCCCGTACCAAAGAACCCAACACTTACAGCAATTAAAAAGGCATTTACAAAAAAGGACATTTATAATATTAACAACAATACTTTTAACAATAACCAATAAATTAAATAAAATAAACAAAAAGAGTTTCTTTAAATAGTTGTCAAAAAATTCACCTTAAAAAAACACATAATTTTTTTCTCTGCGGGTATTGGCGTCGTGTTTTTTTTTGTATGGCTTTTAGATTTTTCTTCTCTTATGTAATTCAGTACATAACAAAAAACCCGGTGTTGAAAGAAAATATTCCCAATTTTCTTGTTGCAGTGCAATGGATGCATAATCCATTTTTAAATTAAAAATTCACACTTTTTTAAAACCGTCACGAGAACACAGGGGTGGTTTACCCTCAACCCATCCACCTTCAGGAAAAGTCGCCCACAGAAGATGGGCAACCAATATTACGGCCGCAAATTACAGCACCCCTACCCGAGGGAAACCCACTTAATCCCAAATTGCGTTGGAACAAGCAAACCTAGTTTTATAATAAAACGCAACTGTTTGAGGTGTTTAATGTTATACCGACCGTTCCGTCTAAGAACAGTCTTTGATTATCTGTTCTGTCTTGCTCTGTGCTGTATTTCTCCTGGTCCTGATTGGGGGTATCTTCACAGTGTAAAGAAAAGGATTTTTAAAAAGTGTTGCCACACCTCAAATCCTGTAGGAACAAACCATAAATTGGATTATTGTAAACTTTAGATCGGTAGAAAAATTCTACACATATTTTATATGTTAGAACAACATTCCCGCAAAATCTTTCAAAAGGGTTTTTAACGAACCACAGTGGGTATAAGATTTTAAAAAAAAAATTTCTCGGCACGAACCCGGGGGGTAATCATTTTTTAAGGGCCGGAAAAATGTTCAAAATATCATTTCTTAAAGAAACTTTTTGATATTTTAAGGGGGTTGGGAAACAATCAATGAAATGTGGAGTAGGGGGTCCCCGGACCTTTTTTTTTGTTTATCCATTTTTGATTAAAATTTCCACGGAAATAAAATATGAAAAAAAATTATCCAAGTCTCAATTTTCATCACAATACCCAACAATTTTTCTCGCTATTTGTGCCCCCCCCAGTACATACAACACATTAACACAGAAACGCGTCACAATTCTCCAATAATCAAAACTATTCCTGCATTTGCGCGGGGCCCCCTTTCCCCCCCCCCAAATAAATAAAGAGGACCAGGGGAAACCCTCCTAGTCGCCTTTTTAGTAAATTTGCTAACACGGCGTTCTGTCAAAGTGAAGTCATTTTGTTTGTTCTTATAATGGTTGGGGTTTTTGTGGTTCTAACTTATGTAATTGCCCCATTGTGAAAGAGACTTCAATTTTGTTTTAGAATTTTGAAAGTGGAAAAAATTGAAGAGGGTGGGTTTGGAAAAATTTTCCCCCCAACAAAGCTTGGGGGAAAGGACCCAAAGACAAGTAGCAGGGTAGTGAAGGTCAGTAAACTTATCACTTTTTGGGTTTTTCAAAACACTACAGATGTTTCAGTAATCCAAATTGTCTAAAGAAAATTTGTCAAAAATTTGGAAATTTTTATTTATATTAAAATTTTTACTTTTATTATCACTAAAATATTTTCAAACACTTTTTTCAATACTTCCTGAAAGATTATTATAATTTTTTTTCCATAAAAAATTAAGGAAAAAAAGAAAAACATTCTAGTTTTTCTTTTAACCTTTTGGGAATTACAGGTTAAAAAAGAACGTGAAATTTTTCTATTTATTGATTATTGCCCGCGTCCTTTCTCCCTTCGGGGTTTAAACCCCAAATTTTACAATAAAGGTATTAATTCGGGTTTTTAATATTTGTATAACTCCCCGATATCCTTACCCTAATTTAAAAGGTTTGTGAAATAAAGAGGGGGGAAAAATTTTAAAAGTTTGTCAATAATATAAGTTTAAATTTTTTAAATACAACTCGCCGTTCAAACCCGCAACAGTTCCCTAAGTCACAGCTGAAATTTTAGCCCCATCCAGTGGGCCCAAATTTTTTACACAATTTTGGGCCACTTTTAACGTTCCTTGCTTTAAAATTAATTGAATTAAACAGCAAAAATAACTTAATACTAAACAACCAAACCAAAAAGGTTTTTCTCATAACCAAAATCTAACAATTTTAAAATGCTTTAAAATGAAATTTTCGTTAAAATACAGTTAAAAATACCCGTGCTGAGTCAACAATTGAATAAAAAAATATTTTATGTTATTACTATTGATTTGTATTTAGGCTGTCTTTGCACCCGATATTAATTTTATTACAAAATTTTAATAATACATGTCTTTTTTTATTAAATTTTTGGCTATTTTTATATTTTGTTCTTTGTGAATAATTTCAGTGTTTTAGGGTTTTATCCATGAAAAAATAAACGGTTTTTAGTGATCTTTGAATAATTATTTATCTAATATAACAACATTAAAGCTGCATAGTAAAAAGAATACGAATGTTCTCAGTATTCGATATAATTATTGGAAATTTAAATATAAAAATATTAAAAAAATCTTTTAATCCAAATTTTTGGGGTTTTTGCCCCCTAGGGAAACTGAGTTTTTTGGGTTTTATAAAAAAATTTAAAAAAAAAAATCTTTGAAGTGTAATAAAAAATACTTGCGGTTCTTTCTCCAGTGTTGATTAAATAAATACGGCTAAGACTTCAAGTTATAATTTTCTTTTTATTAACTTTGTTATACGTTTAAAGTAACCTAAACCCCCCCACACGAGTTTGAGTTTGTTTGTTTAATAATTTTTTTTTTCAAATCATTAGTATACCAACGGATTTTAAGATTTTGTACAACTAATTTTCAAATTTTCTTCGTTGTTCTTTTAATTTAAATTTTACGCGTCCATAATATGGTATTTTTTTTCCCAAACTGTCGGGAAATAAAGCTTCCTCTATTGGGTATTATTACAAGAAGTGAGGGGCTGAACCCAAAATAAGGGCTTTGGATTTTACATAGCCTTTAAAAAAAAAATTATATATTTTTCATGAACGTTTTAACAAGAAAATTTCCATTACTTATTAAAACCCTTTTTGGGGGATGCTAACCCACAATTCCATTTTTTTACTAATTTAAAACCCCCGTTAATCTTTTTAAAAAATTTTTAGCCCCCAATTTGTTGTATCCAAATTTTGAAATAAATTATAATTGTTATATTTATTTTTGACTTTCGTCAACCCCGCTTTAATTCAGTTTAGATGTTTTATCAAATTTTTTGAAAATTTTTTTATAGATATTTTGTAGTCATTAAAGGAAAATATAAAAATCTTTTGAATATTAAAAGTCCTTTAAATTTAATCCAATTTTAAAACATCTAATTCATTCAATTGAAAAATATATTATTTTGTTATGCATTCCCTTTGTTTCTATTTTTCTTAACTTTAACCACCCTTACTTTAAACTACTTTAGAATTTTTTCTAATATATTGTATTACTATAAGCACCGTGTCTTACTACCCGTTAGGGCTATACGCACTTACGCTAATGTGCAATGATAGGTGATTGTGAGATCAAAATGGAGACCTACAGTTTAACATGGATCCGAACCACGGTGGAGGCCTGGCATTCCCCACATTCACAGTTGTGATTATTACACGTTTTATCAGAGGTGAAGGAAGGGTTTGGCAATCAATAAATTTGTGCCGGACCGAGGATTGAACCCGGACGCCATTATAGAAGTCTAACACCTTACCCCTAGACCACCAGGTCACCAATATATTGTAATACTGTTAAAAGGTTTATGACTGTGGGTTTTTCTATGTTAATACTACACATTCAGATTGTTCACATTTATAATGTTGTTAATATTACTATTAAAAAATTATCTGTAAAAAAAATTTATTAAAAATTGTTTATTTATGATAATAAAAACTAATATGGGATTGTATGCTAATTTTTTTTAAATTTCATATTCTAGAAAAAATTAATAATTAATACATAGGCCATCAACATATCAAGGTCAACAATAAAATAAAAAATAAATAAAACAGTCTAATAGGTTTCTTGTAAAGACCTAAAATTTGACTGTCAGAAAGTGACAGCTGCTAAACACATGTTTTTGCAGATCATATGGTTTGGCGTAGGGATACATAATATGGTCTAGTAACTTTTCAGAGCTGTCAGCTGTCAGTCAGCACCAAAGAAACCATGGAGGAACTGTAGTTTGCCTGCCCACTGAGCTAAGGGTTCCGGTTTGATTTCCAGCAGGGCCTAAAACATATTATTGGTAAAATTGGATTTCCCCTCTCACGTGATGAATTTAAGGCCTGGGGCTGGGTGTTGTGTTTGTTCTATATTTAAGTTAAGCCGTGTGCTGATATAATCACTCGGCGAAAGAGTGCACGCTAATTACAGCAAATTAATGAAAAATGGAAATATTACCTGTATGTACTTTTAATAACACTCAACCAATGTAATAGTTTAAGTCACTCTTATAGTCAGAGTGTGCTCATGAATCTTAGCCTCGACATTTTTACTTAAATCTCAGGGTTTTCTAGGTGTTGCGATGAACTGCAGTGATATTGATATTCCATTACAATTTGAGTGGATATACTCATCAGTAGTTTCACGTTTTGGTGTGTTTTGAGCATAGTGCTGGTGTGCTTTTATCAAGTCAGAATATGTAATAGGCTGTAAAGGTGAATATTCCAAACAAAGATATAAATCAAATCTCTTTCCTTACGCCCGGAATACCACTAATAAGCTCGAGAAGAACTTAGTCTCATAAAGTTGACAAATACTTTCGTCAAGTTGTTATGATAGGGTGAGGGGGATTGGCCGTTGTAGAGGAACAGGGGGGATGGAAGGTGTCTAGTACTTGAGAAGATGGACTATAAAGGTTATTCAGTCATGAAAAACCTCTCATAATCATCATCATGAACTGTTTCCAGCCTATGGCTAGGCCTGTCCATTCTTCTCCTGACTTATTCCCCTCCTCCTGCTCCTCTCACTTGCACACTTGCTGCTATCTGTTCCTCTCCATCTCTTCCTTGGTCGCCCTTGCTTTCTTTTCCCTGCATACGTCGTATCTATTAATATTCTTGGAATCCTCTCCCCTTCCATCTTCATGACGTGCCTATACCATCTCATTCCTACTTCCTCCACTATTTCATGTACTAACTCCCTGTACCCCAATCTTGACCTAACATCTTCAATGACGTGCCTATACCATCTATCCTACTTTCCTCCACTATTTCATGTACTCCCTGTACACCCAATCTTGACTACATCTCATGACGTGCCTATACCATCTCATCCCTACTTCCCCCACTATTTATTGCGAGAGTAACGCTTTAGACTATGCGGTTGCCCAAGTGGTTCCAATGATGATAATTGTACTATAATATACAGGATCTTTAAGGAGGAAAGGTCAATATCTTGGAGGTATTTAAAGTATGTTGAATCCGGCATGCAATATTGTTCTTCCCTTCTACCGAGTGAAACCACAGTATGAAACATGTCGTGACACGTCATTTGGATGTTGTAACAGTGTAGGCCTACTAGTATTGCAACAAACTATCAATGTCTTTAATTCCGGATCATAGAGTATTTTAAGGAAAGTCTTTTATAGAAACCTCATCATATATTTTTCAACAACCCAGAAACCTAAACATACAAAATATCCGCTTTTCTACATTTGTGAGTTTTACATAGTTTTTTTAGCAACGTCCATCTCACAACATCCAACCACGCCTCACACAAAGGGACATGTTTTCTGACGGGTGCATTACGACAGAAGAAAGGACACTTTTTGTTTTCCAAATTAAAAATACGGGACTCCAGTAAACCTATCAATTAGAACACATTTCTGTCACTTTTTTTTCTTAAATGAGCGATACAGAACTTCCAAATTTTTGACCTTTCTCCGAACAACCTTTACACGATATTTTATCTGGGAACAGCAAACTACACTACAAACAGCGTTGCATTATCTCTTTTTGGTGTGGTCAATCCCCCCCTCCTTTTTAAAGACAATCGCAACCTGGTTAGTCGAGGTTCCATACTCCTTCTTACCCCCACACACCAATTCAGACAAACTGAGACGGGGAAATTTTTGGGCAACTTAATTTGAAAAACAAAGATAAAGTTTTTTCTCCAAAAAGACCTCAGTTTCTTCGAGGTGATACGGGGGGGGTTACAACGACAACAACAATGACCTTGAACAAGTTAAACGTTGCTTGTGGACCTGCGCAATGTTTTTGAGCCCCGTGGGGGCCCTGGAGACCCATACATGGGGGCCATGTTGGCCAATAGGGCTGAGCATGCAATTCTGTGTTTTGTCACAGGGATTCTGCTCTCTGGCTCAGACCCAACGATACCGTCACGCCCACAGGCCCCTCTGGAAACAACTTTAAAGGGCCATAGTACAAAAATTTTTTTTTTCGTCATTCGAAAGATTTTATTCTATAAATATTAAACATCAAAAATTTTTTTTTAACTATTTTTTTTCAAGAGCTAGAGGGAAAAAAACTTAAATTTTTTACGTTTTCCAAATCAATTTTTTTAGGCTAAATTTTTTGAAATAAAATTTGAAAAAAAAAAATTATATCTTTAAAACTATACCTATTTGATAAAGCTGGATTTTACCGAGTTTTTGCATACTCTATATAAAAAACACAAAGTTCCCTTAAAACACAAAATCAACAATTGTTTATTAATCTAATTCTCTATAAATTAAAAATTTTAGTACATGCGATGTATTGATTTAATTTAAGATTAAAAAAATATTCAATTTAAATAGCAAAGTTTTACTGAATAACTGATTTGCGTATGACAAAAAAAAATTTGCACGAAACCCCAATTCGCTGAGGGGATCAAAACTTGTAGGAATTTATTTATCGACAAAACTTTTGAAAGCCCCCTCCACAGCATTAACCACTGTATTATCACGAAACACAAGAATCCATCCTTGCGAATTCGAGTTTTTCGTTTGAACGATCATTCACAAGTTGTCTTTTAAAAAATAACTATATAAATAATAATATTAGAAACCGTCTTACAAACCGTTCGGGTGAATCAATTTAGTGATATTAAAAATTTTATACCACATCAGGTTTTTTCATTTTAAAACATTTTTGTTAATTTTTAGTTTTGTGTTTTTATTTGGATCTCTGTGAACCGAAACACACTAAAAAATATATATAATATATAATATATAATTATTAAAAAAAAAAAACAATGGTTAATATGCTATATATGGAAAAAAAAATTTCACCAATCTTCAATTTAGTGAACACTGCAATTATTTTTTTAAATTAAAATTTATTATGTTTTTTTAAAGGAGAATATTTAACTGTCATCAATTTAGATCTTGGTTAAAAAGGGGATTATCTCAGAAAATTTGATTGATTAATTACATTTAAACTTTAAAATTTTTGGATTTTTTACTTTTAAAAATCATATGGGCGATTTTCCTCAAATTATTTAGGCCTGGGTTTAAGTAAATAAATGGGGGCAAAAGGGGATTATGAAAGCATTAAAATAATAGCACTTTTCTTAAGAAGAAAACCCAAAAAAAGTCAAGTGGTTACAAAAAATTTTATTATTTTGTTCAAAAATTTGATAATTTTTAAAAAGGCAATTTCTACAGTTAAATAAATTTTTTGAATTCAAGACAAATACAACACCCAGAAGAAGGCCGAAAAGTGTTCAAATAATAAATACAACGCCCCACCAAATCGATCCCGAAGCTCTTTGCACTGTAACCATCCCGTTAGCGACTGATTATTATTATTAATTTTATTATTATTATTTTTATTAGCACCGGTCTTACAAACCCTTGGGGTTAACCACTTACGCTTTTGTAAGGGGGGATGTAGCTAAAATGGGGCCACAGTTTAACGTAAATCCGAACCACGGTGAACCTCTTTCCCCCACTTTCAAAAGATGTCTTGTCAAGTGAAGGGGGGGTTTGGGTAAAAAAAAATCTTTCCCGGCCCAAAGGGATTGAACCCCGGCCGCCACACTGAAGTCTGACACCTTCCCCCTAACCCCAGGTCACCGAGGCCTCTTGAAAATATGCTGATAAGAAAAATTATTTATCGCCTTAAAAATTGTGTGAATGAAAGAACTACGTTTAAGCTTCAATTTTTTCCACATTTTATATTATTTAATTTGAAATCTTTGGGAATATTAGAATTTCCTTTTAATTCCACCTAAAAGGGGTAAAATTAGGTAAATTAAACGGTAGCCCTATATAATAGTCTATAAGATGATGGCCAATTAGTGAGATTTTTTTTTGGGGGACCAAACAATAAGAAAGGTAAAGTGTTAATTTTTTTCTTTTTTAACTCACTTAGAGAGTAATTTTGGGCCCAAGTATATATTATTTTTCAATTGGGGTTTTTTGCATTTGCAAGATGTGACACTTTGAATTACCCAAATAAAAAACCGCTTTTTACTATGTAACGACGTTTTTTCTACAGATTTTTTTTTTATTTTTTAAAATAATAATTAAAAAAAAAATTTTTATTTCTTTCACAAGGGAATGTATTTTAATTACAATGACTCATAAAAAATTATGTGTGGAGAGAGAACGATATTTATTTGTTTAATTAATCAAAATAACAAAACATTCTTACCCAAATAAGAGTAAAATAATAATAAATTTTACACCACGTCTACACCCCTTGGGGTTATACGCTTTAAGACTAATTACGCAAATGGATTGGGAATTGGGAAAGGGTTCCCCGACGAAAATTTTGAACCCGATTCCCCGCCCTCCGTCAGCTCAACCAACCGTTAGAAAACACGCCACCGAGGGGGGTAAATAAGATGTAACTTATATAAAAACGCTCTCTAATTTTTTTAAACCCCTTTGAATTTTTTAGTGATTATTTTGAGGTTTGAGTTACTAGGGTAAGGAAAGGGAAAACAAAATTTTAAATAGTTAATCCCCCTATTTACTTGAGGTTTGCAAAACTAAAAAAGAGAACACATTGAAACCACCAAAAAAATTGTAAAAATTATATATATATTTTATTTGTCTGGGAAATTTTTAATAAACCCACCTTTATTGTAAACTCTATTTTATTGCTCCCAAATTTTCCATAATTTTTGAATATATATTTTCTACCTGATTCCCCAAACCGTTTCAACCCATACGAATTTGGTTTTTTAATAATATATCCACTTTGAAAAAATAATTATTATATTCCCACATGATTTGCACAAATTAAAAACGAATCATCATTTTGTTAAATTTTTTCTCTCCTGGTTTTATAAAATTTTAAATAAAATTACAGCTTATATGTTGTATAAAACATTTTTATCTTTATAATAGCTTTACTTAATGAAAAATCATTATTGGCCGGGTTTTATTAAAAAATAATAACATTTCAAAATGATAATTTAGGCCCAAATCCCGTTCAAAATTTCCCAAAGCTCTGAAATATATTTGTGAGTTTATTCAATAAAAAAATTAAAAATTTTTAGTTTATGGAAATGCGAGCATACCTAGAAAATTGAAGAGAACGATACCTTCGTAAAAAATAATATAACAGAATCAAATAATAATAATTTTTTTCTTAAATAACCCCACAATTTTACCAGGGGTGGACCAACTGTAAAAAAAACACTCCGCGAAGTTTGCCCCTCCCCCCAATTTTAAAAATTCAAGTTTTTTTTAGCAATCGTTTGTTTTTTGCTTTTGCCCGATTGTTCCACAAAAAATTTGTTTTTTCTGTTTTGATACCCACAAATGATAGTCACATTAGGGCCCCCAATTTACGGTAACACCCCCCCGGCCCCCCACCCGCCCCCGCACCCCTCCACACACACTTTGAAAAATCAATTTTAAGTTTCCGACGTTTTTTTTCCGATTAAACCGCAAAAAGGCCCGTTTTTTCTGCCCTTTGTTCTTGCACAAATGGGGCATAACTTTTGACACTTTTTCTTACCGTGAGGGGCCAAACTTTACGGGACCCCTCCACTTTGAAAAAATTTTTTTTCATTGCTTTTTTTCGGGTTGTCCCCAAAAATTTCGTTTGTCCTTTTTATAGGCCCCCAAATGGTAAGTTTTCATTGGTATGCCAAATTTACGATATCTTCCCCTCAATTTTTTAAAATGAAATTTTTATGGTTGCGATCTTTATTTCGGGTTTTAAAAAAAAATTATTTTCCTTTGATACGTCCCCCCAAAAATTTGCTATAATTTTCATTTAATTCATGAATTTACCCTTCTCCTCTTTTAAAAACAATTTTTTTTATGAATTTCAAAACTTTTTTCCCTTTGTTAGTTCCGGATTGTTTTCCCCAAAAAAAAAAAAAAAAAAATCTGTTTTTTCCTTTTTATAGCCCACAAATGATAGTTTACTTTGTATCTCCACAAGCCCCCTCACCACTTTACCCCCTAAAAACTTTTAAAATAAATTTTTTTATTGAATTTTTTTTCTTTGTTTTTCCGGGGTTTTTCAGGAAAAAAAAGTTTGATATGTCTTTTTACCCCATAAAAAGTATGTTTACTTGCACGCAAAGAATTGCCTCCCTTCCCTCTCTTTAAAAAACCTATTTTTATGATTGCAATAATTTGTTCTTTTTGTTCCGGGAAAGGTTCCCAAAAAAACCACATTTTTGTTTTGACAGGGCAACAAAAAGATTTTTTTACACTAGGGGAGTAGATTGACGCTCTAGGGAACCATATTTTTCCAAAAACACATACAACTTTTAAAAAATATTTTACTTGCAAACAATAAATATTCTTTTAGTTTAAAAATTTTTTTTTGCAAGATTTTTCCCTTTATTCCTTTTTTAAAAACCCAAAATTGTTCTAGTAGAGCTCCCCATTTTTTCAAAAATTGAAAAATTTTTTTTTTAAAGTTTTTTTTTATTTTTTGATTCCTTAACATGTTTACTTTATTTCTTCTGAATTTTTTCTAAAAAGTGTTTATTTATTTATAGTTTAAAATTACATATTTTTTAATCACTATGCTAACTCCGTTTTTTTCACCTCAACTGGGTAAAAATAACAAAATTTTATTTTTTATTTTAAAAAATTTTTTATTTGTTCCAGATTATTGTGCATTATATTTTAGTTTGTTAGTTCTTTAACTCTTACAAACGCAAATAAACAGTGCACTAAGATGAGGCCTTTTGTATGGCACCTGATAAGAATGCCCACCCTCTGTGTCAAAATGAAAAAAAAATTCTTTGATTCGCTCACAGCACAAAAAAGCAATAAAATGGCGAGCAAGTCAAAAAACAAAAAATTGGCTTCAATTTTCTTGCCCTAAAACCAAGTAAAAAAAAATATTTTTTTTTGGCTTTCTTCCTCCAAGCTTCAAAATATTGGGTTTTTCTAATGGGGTTTGTGAAATTTCCCAAAGATACCCTCCTTCCCCCACCCCCTCAAGAGAGCCAAGCTAGGTTTTCATAAATATTGACATCGCAACCCCCTCCTTTTTTTTGCTACTATTTCGTTTTTTATAAATAGTAACCTTGACCACAAAGGACATGTTGGAAGGAAATGTCAATTATTCCAACTGACACTTACAAAAAAACTAAGAAAATCCCCACAGTAAAAAATTTTTTTTCAAATCAAAGTTTACTAACAGGACCTAGAATAAATTTCCAAAAAAATTAAAAAATCTAAGAATTCCTAAATTCTAAAAAATTGCTAAAAATAAGCCAAAAAAAAAACAAAAAAAAAAATTAAACAAAAAAACGAATGAACACATAACTAAAAAAAAACACGTGCCTTTACAAAAGGAAAATAAAAAAAAGCTATGCAAAAAAGTCTTTTTTCAGCTAAACTCTTGCATTCGGGGAAAAAAATATTGATTTACAAAAATTTAGTTTAAAAAAAACCCTCCCCCTCGTTTAATTTTAGGTCTAATTTTTAAAGTAATTTTACAAAAATGACAAACAAATAGGGTACATTTTTCATTTTCAACATTATCTTATCATTCCCACAATATTTGATTAAAAACAATAGTTAGTATTTTAGATTAAAAATTGATATCATTTTAAAAAATACAATTTAACCCTAAAATCCTCGATCTTATTCAAAACCCGAATGGGGTACCATGAGTTGGCCCCCCTTCCCCCCAAAGTAAACAACTATTTGTGGTTTTTCAAAACGAAAAAAGCAAAAACTGGTCAAACAACCGAAAAAGCGAGAACAAAGTTGCAATCAAAACGCCAAAATTTTTTAAAAAATTTGGGGGGGGATTTTTCCTGAAGTTTGGGCCCCCAGAGTAAAGAATGTCAAAAATTTTGTCCTATTTTGGGAAGAACAAATACACACAAAAGAAAATTTTTGCGGAAAATTCGGGAAAAAAAAATGAAAAAATGAAAAGTCAATTTTTTCCAAATGTAGGGGGGGGGGAGGCTACCGTAAAGATTCCCCCCAATATAATAAAACAATCATTTTGGGTTTTTCAAAATGGAACAAACGAAAATCTTTACGGGAAAAATCCAAAAAAAGATTGAAATCATAAACTTGACCTTTTTATAATGATAGACCAACTACGGACTAAATGACGGATATCCACCAGAAATGTAACCGAAGAATGAATGGAAATTCTTTTTGCAAGCTAATCAAAATTCCCCCCTTCACCGGGTACTCATCACTGACAGGCCCAAAAAAATTTTTCAAACACTAAGTTCAAAACAGTGACCCCAAGGGGTATCATTTCTCCGTGCTTCTGTGCCGACACAACAAGGCGCTTGACTACCTACTTATAAAGCTGAATCATTATCCATGCGAAGCCTAAGTTGCTAGGGTACTAATCCCTTTAAGGATATTTTTTCCCCCAAAAATCTTTGTTCAAATAGGGTTTAAAACAAAAAAGTAATTAGAAAACATTAGTTTTTTAAAATTTCATTTTTACATTTGGGGAAACCCTTATTAATTTATTTTATTGTTTTTTAAAAATTTTGACATCCGAGTATTTTGCCTATTATTTTTCATTTAAAAAGAACCAACCTTTTAAAAATAAAATAAAAAAAATAATAAAATAATAATAATAATAATAAATAATGACTTTATTTTCCTGGGGAAGTTAAGGCTTAGCCTCTTTTCCACTTAACCCGGTTGAATACAACATACTACAATGAAAAACAATTTAAAAAAGGAATAACAAATAAGTAAAAACATTCCAACTATATATTTGTTTGAAAGTTACATTTAATCATTATATAAAAAAATTTTCGATTTATCTCGTAAATTTATTATTATTAAAATGGCTTAGTGGATCTAAAAAATGTAAAAAATAATTTTAAAAATTTATTTTTTATAAAATTTTTAAAATTTCCATTCACAAAAACACGTATAAAATAAAAAATTTATCGTGTTAAAAACAATTTTTACTGGGGTACCTGTCTGGGCCGGAAGTCAATACACGATAGAATCCCAGACGGTTGCAATAAAAGTGGGTTTTTTTTTTAATTAATTGGGGGTCTCTCCTCCTACAGGCAATGCTAATGCATTTCATCATTATTCTCATTTATTTAAAATCCCATCAGACCAGTTCATTTAAAAGAGGATTCCCGATACTTTTCCTACTATTACTTTTCTAAATACATACACAGTGGAACCGAACATGGGGTGAGGGAGGAAAGTGGTTTTTGCCCACCCAAAATTGCTTAGGAGAGGCATTTGCCCACTCCCAACAAAATGTATCCTCGTCTGCAAATTGTTCATGTGTGCAACAATTTTGTTGACAACTGTGATACAAGTTAAAGTGTTTTGTTGGTTTTATTAATAATTGTAATTTTGAACAGTTGATGGAATCTTCCTTATAAGTAGCCACACTTGAAAGTTGAGAAGCTCAATCTCGAAGTAACAGTTAAAATTCCCGCGATGAGGGTCGCCGATTTATTCCCCCTTCTATTTTCTCTGTCGTGCAGTGTCCGTCAGTTCTGTCGAGATTAGTAGTAGCGTAAATAAGCTATTTATAATTAGTCTGTTGTAATTCACAAACTCCCAAAACAATGGACACATTTGTGATTAAAAGTAAGATCAAAGAGAGGGAGGAACGACCACATTCTGAAAACGTGCAAGCTACCATATAATCATCCCCCCCCCCCCCTTGACCCTAACCACAAATATCTGAAGAGGCGTCACTGTTATCACAAACTTAGTAAATATCAATTCAATCATTTTTTCAACATCTTCTATATGGTATTAATATAGTTTATTATATTATTATTTTTAGTTCAATTTCCGAGTCAAAAAACAATTGTTTGATTCATCTCTCACAAAAACAAATTTCACACTGTACCAGTTCTGTCTTGACTGTTGTGAGTTTAACCTGTGCTCTCTCTGTCTGTGGTGAGTTTAAACTCTGTCTCTGTCTGATCGCCTGATCCAGTTATAGAAGCAGGAATACGCATAGAAATATATTTAGGGGTGTGTTCTAACTGCGCTGGTTCGTGAGACATTCCCTCAATATAAGATGACAGGAAGTTTTTTTAGTATTACACTCCCCTGTCAACTTCTTGGAACAGTTTAAATATTTTCAACCCACTTCGGTGGACGCGTACTCTAACAAACTTTTCTCGCAGTAGACTAGACTGCTGATGACAAGGAGATCGAGCTTCGAATCTTGGTTGGGTGCAATGAGGATGGTTTTTCAAAAATAGTTCTCCACTCTCCCTTCACACAAATGAGGTACACTTTCTATAAATATAACCATTCTAATCCCTAATATCATTAGCGCAATTTTATAAATAGCCCAAATGGCTATAAGCCTGATAAGACGGGTCCATATGAAGGAAGTTTTAGGAGTATTTTAGTTTCACTGCCAATGGTTGGAAAAAGCTTTGCTGCCCACGTGTTTTGTCCTACCATCAAGTACATCAAACTCAAATAAAACTGGATTGCCGGTTATAAGAAGGTTGAATTGTACATTTCTGTGGGTCACACTTGAGTGGCTTCCCCTGTGTTATTTACAACTGTGATCTTCCTATCCTCTTTCACAGCTACGGACACCTTAGATCATAACATTGTGTGCCAAATATACATCCTTTGGGTTCTCACCTGGTAACGCCAATCATTCGGCCTGGCATGAGCCGCACAAGTGACTGCCTACAGGCGAAGAACCCCGCGTGGGGTCCACCATATCCTAGAGGCAACGCCAAACCTCTGGCTGCTGCCCACAGCGACAATCGCATCGAACTCGCTGGGTGTCGTAAGATGGTCAAGGCCAGAAGGTCAGTGCGAAACATACCAGCGTCTTATCAGGGTAAAGTTCAAATCACGTGTCAGGCTAAGATTTAGTGTTAGTTTGTAAGATAAATAAATTTTAAAAAGTACGAGTTAGAGCTCAACAAGTCAAAGATGCAGAAAGTTTTATGAGTCCTTATAACTTTTGATTGTTATTCCGAATGGCTGAAAAATACAAGTTGTCAAAGTCCGCCATGATTATGATTCCTTTGATAGATGTTTTAATACAAACGTGTGATATGTTTAGTAGTAAACTCAGTAGATACACTTCTACTCAAACAATGATACCAGCAATCACGCAATAAATAAAAAATAGCAGAGTCATTTCTTCATCTTATTGTATGATTAGTAGTGTTAAACTGATTTTATAAATATTTAAAGTTAATTGTTATAAGCCTATCTATAAATCAGGCTTTAATTTATGTTTCGAAACAATCCGTTGTATATATTATTTAGATGAAATACTTTTAATAAAACCACATAATGCTATCATTTTTTGTTTGTCTTAAGTTTGAAAGACAATCAAATCATGTTTCATTTTCTAATATATTACCGCCTGTATCTCATTTGTGCATATTGTGTCGACACTTAAAACACCTCTGTTAATATCAAACTACGCACAAGCTTCTATGATAGCTACGAATGTTGCAAATAGCTGCGATAATAGCTGGTTTGATACTAGTGAATTAATTATGGAAACATCAACCATCTATTATTGCCCAACACACTTCATATCCCAACTCTTCATCATTTGTGTTTGGTAAACAAGCTATGAAAAATATATGTTTACTGCGCACCGCATAGACTTTCTCCCGCTTTTATCTTAAAATAGACATTACTAAAAACTCGTAAGATTTGTGAAAATAAACTAATTGAGCTATTCATTTTTGTAGAAACACTACACTAAAGATCATTAATGAAATAAAAAACATGTTACTTACTTACTTACTTCTATGGCATTAGGATCTAGGAACATTGTTACAGAAAAACTAGAGAAAAGAGAAACATCTTTGCAACCAAATAGCAAAGAATCAAATTCATTTTTAAAGACCTGAATTAAAAAGTAAACTCTTCTTTTATTATTTTTCAGAAAATTTTCGTTTATAAAAATTTTTTTCAAAAAAAATATTGTTAAAATTTAATAATACGACAATTTTTACAAAAAAGTTATTTGTGTCTCAAAAAGTTGGGGAGAAATGGTGACTTTTGAAAAAAAATTCCTTATTGGGGTACCCTCAAAGTATTTTCATGAAAATGAAGCTGCAACTTTTTTTATATTAAAAAACAATCTAAAATAAAATTTAATCAAAACTTTTAAGGGGGAATTTCAAAAAAATCTTTTTTTTTCCCCCTTTTTAAAAAACGCCCCTTTAAAAGGGGGAAACCTCCCATACCTTCTATTTTTTTTCAAATCCCTACTTTTTGTTTTGTAAGAATTTTTAATTCCATTTCCCCCTCTTTTTTAACTCTCTTGTGACACTAACACCTCGTCGCCTGTGGGGTTTGACGACGGCAGGATAAATTTTTTCCAAAAAATAGTTTTCCCGAGCAAAAAAAATAGGGGGCGGTTTTCTTTTTTTTTTTTCTCGCTAATTTTTTGGAAGGGCCGGGGTTTGGGTTCATTCCAAAATTATCATACTTTAGTTTTTCATTCATATTATTTCAGTGTTACACAGTAAAAATTAGTAATATTTTTTACAATAATAGTAATTAATTTTGTTTTTTCAATTAAGGGTACCTATCCCTTTAATATTATCTTTAATTAATAAAAAAAATAATTCAATTTAAATTAAATTTAAAAATAAAAGGCCAAGAATTAAAATGTGGTAAATCTTTTAAAAAATTTTTTTAAAATAAAAAATTCAAAAGCCCAAATTAAAACTATTTTTGGATAAAAACAATTTTTTTTTACATAAACATTATATACAAGGTTTTTAGTTATAAAATTTTAAAATTTAAAAAGGGTTTGGTTATTAAAATGCACCAACTTTCTTCGAAAAGGAGAAAAAAAAAAAAAAATTGGATAATAAATGGGAAAACCACCCCCCAATTTCTTGGGCCATTTAAAAACTCAATTTTTGGAAGAAAAATTTTTACGTTGGGGAAAAGAATTATAAAAAAACCCAATGACAAACAAACACTTTTTTAATTTTTAATAAACAAAAATCTTTGTAAAGTGCAAATTTTTAAATTTTTTTAAAATTAAGTTTTGGAATTAGTGTTTAAACAATGTTAAATTTAAATAAAAATATAAGATTTTTTTTAAATGATTGTAATTTTTTTGGGGCTTCCTATTGTTACAAGACAAACAAGGGTATTAAAAAAATTTAAATTAAAAAGTGTCTTAAATAAATAAAAAATTTTTCATATAAAGCACATCAACTAGTTAACATAAGATAAAATGAAAGGTGAATAATAGGGATGCAAAGCTCTTTGTTACAATTGCAAAATTTAGAGAAGTAGAGTTAGCTAAGACAGGGTTGTTTAAATCAAACCACCCCCAAAAAAAACCCCATGGGATTTTTAAAAAAAACCCATTTTAAAAAAACAAACAAAATATAATTTTAAATACAAACAATTGTATATTTTTTTTAAAAAATTGTCTATTTTCCTTTTAAAATTTAAAATATGATTAATTAAATTTTAAAAAAAAAATGTAGATTATTGGAAAGGAATTAAAAAACAACAAGACAAATCAAACAAATGTTATTGAATTTTTTAATAAATACACAAAAATTTTAAATTTTAAAAAAACATCTTTTGTAAAAACCAAAAATTTACAACATGATTGCAGAAATTTATTTGAATTTTTTTTAAACAAAAGTATATTGTTAAATTCCTTAAAAAAAAAATTATTTATAAAATATAAATTATTGCGGGCGTGGAAATTTTTTTTTTAAAGTAACATCAGGCCTAATTAAAAATTAATATGTTAGAATGTTTGGGATTAATCAGAAACATACATAAATTTTTAATCACACCACAACAAACCCAATAAAACCTAATAACCCAACTTATTTTTTAAATAGCCCGATTTTTCAACCCGGGCTAAAAAAATATTCATGAAATAAAGGTTTAAATTTTCAAAAAATTTAAAAAATTAAAAAATAACAATTAGAATCGACTTGTTGTGGTGTGTGTGTGTGTATGATATTTGAACACACACGCAACAAAATAAAAGACAAAAACATTTTTTGGTTTGTGATCTTCCTCCTGCCCACAATTTATAACAAAGGGGGCCCAAAATTTTAATTTTTAATACCAACGAGTTGGGTTTCTTTTTCGGTTTTTAAAACAATTAATAAA
The DNA here is from genome assembly GCA_039000515.1 of Timema cristinae. Classification (NCBI taxonomy): domain Eukaryota; kingdom Metazoa; phylum Arthropoda; class Insecta; order Phasmatodea; family Timematidae; genus Timema; species Timema cristinae. Next base: position 16,623 of record JBCFYV010001458.1, on the reverse strand, counting down.
AGATTTAAAAAAAAACTCATCAAAGTAGGCAGTTTTTACTCGCAACACCATGTTTTAAAATTACAGATCAATCTTCCCAAAAAGGTTTAGGGGTTTGAAAAAATAAATAAAGGGTAAGTGCCCGCACAGACTTTCCTTATGGTTACTACGACAAATTATGAAAATTTTTTTCCCTAATTGTAATATACAATGAAAAAACCCAAAACTTTTTGGTTGGTTACTAAAGATAAAGTAGAAAATTGTGTATCCATACATTTTAATTTACGTGAAAATGTTTATAAAGTGAAGTTTTCCTTAATTTATCACAAAATAAAATCTGCAAAAATGTTTAAAAAGAAAAAAAAAATCATTATTTTAATGAAATAATGTATTCTGATAATTTATAAATCCACCTATTAACAAAAAAAATTTGATTTTTTCCTCAAATTGAAGCTGTACCCCAAAAAAAAGACTAGTGCAAAATTTTCTCTGATTTCTCCTTATATTTTAACTCAATAAATTTCCCAATAATTTAATAAGATCATGGCACACCCAATAGGGGGAAAACTGGGAATTTGCTCCCCCAAACTCAATACTATTTAATAAAACATTAATTATGTGTTGTTAAAATAAAACATTAAAAAGTGCGAGTGCATAAGAAAAACCCGGGTTAAACGATTCAAATTTCATAAGAATAAATCCCCTACCATTAAATAACCCCTGAGTTTCCTAATAAAAAAAAGCAAATTCTAAAAATTTCATTTAATGTAGCAAGGCCAAACCAATAAATATGCATTAAAACTACTTATTTACTTTTAAAAAAAAAATAACAAAAAAAAAATACAAGGAACGATTATATCTTCTAGTATTGTGTTTGTCAAAAAAATCAACTCGAAATTTGATAAAATGTCAACTTTTTACCCCTGAAACCAAAAACATTTTTCCCCAAAAGCCGTCTGTCTGTCCATCATTTTTCCCCTTAGCCCCCCTTTTATATATTTAAACCCTTATTTTAAAAACTTATCATACCTTAAAAATTAAATTTTGAGAAATTTTTACCCTTTTTTTAAAAATTTTTAGTTACCCTAAACTATTCTCCCGGCAAAGCTGTACTTCATGCATTAATAAAAAAAAAAAAAAGTGAGTTTAGGTGTTGTTCAAAAATCTAAGCCCCTTCGAATAGATAAAAATTAAATTTTTAAACTTAGAAAGACCACCTCATTTAACAAGGAAAATTTACAAAATAGGAATTTAAAAATTGGCTCCGGACTTGGGGGAGGGATCAAAATAAAAAGACTTTTAACTTTGGTAGAAAATGAAATTTGGGGAAAAGGTAGAAGGACTACTCCAGAAAATAAAAAGATTAAAAAATTTAAAAAATTAGGGTGAACGCTGACGAAAAATTTTAAAATTTTGGTTTGCCCTATTATTTTTGGTATTGTGCAGGGAAAATTTATAAAATATAGCACCGGGAAGTAAATTCCTAATTTGAATGTTTGTATAGAAACAAAGAAGATCACCGGGCTATAATTATCTGTGAGATGATTTCACCCTAAGCCATTATTTTGAAATAAGTTCTTCTCTCCCCCCCCATGTAAAACACAAATAATATTTAGTCACAAAAGATGCTAGCATCTGGACATTATTATGTTATGTCAATAAATAAATCGAGCGTTGAACAATGACGTCATGTGTACAAAAAAAAATTGCTTAAGTAATATTTTATTTAAATAAATTAATAAAAATGCAAAAGAATTTTCAAACCAAAGACAGATTAACTAAAACATATTTGTAGTTGTCATCACAAAATTGATTTTTTCAAATACATAAAATGCACACAAGTTTGTAAAACAATAAATTAAAAGGGAATTATCAAAATGTTAACACTAAGTCAATATACTATTTTGGTGACCTGGTGTCTAGGGGTAAGGTGTCAGACTTCTGTGCTGGCGGCCGGGTTCAATCCTCGTCCCGGCACAGTTTTAAATCTGTTTTCCCAAAACCCCTTCCTACACCTCTGACAAGACATCTTGTGAATGTGTGGAATCCAGGCCGCCACCGTGTCGGATTCCACTCTAAAACTGTAGTCCTTCATTTCAATCTCACATCACCCAACTATTACACATTAGCGTAAGTGCGTACAACCCCGAACGGGTAGTAAGACCGGTGCTAATAATAATAATATACTATTTTAAAAAATTCCGTACTTATGGTAACACCGTTTTTTAAAAAAAAAATGTTCTTCCACTAATTAACACCTTTAAACATTGGCCCTTATCTTTATTTATTTTTTTTAAATAACCATAAATATTTTTATTTACCTAATGAGTTATACCAATAAAATTTTTAAAATTCTTTTAGAAATAAACAAATACAATATATTATTGACATTAATATTTGACATCTTTTCAAAACAAAAGAGGAGTGGTGATTTTACCTCAAAGCTCCCAATTTGTCAATCATGTAAAGTTTTTAATGAGAAAAAAAAATATGCAGATTAAAAAATTCATAAAAGTTACACAAATAGCTATTTGGCATTTTAGTAAGGTTTTCCCTGGCTCCTATAATGAGCACAGCACCCTAGATAAGGTCCTGCTCGACGTTCTTTCGACTTTAGTTTTAGCTCATTGCCTTTCTAACCGTTCGAACTATACAAATTTACTCCCATTAATAGGTTAGGGGGGATGAAGGTAGAATGTAGGTGAAATGTACCTCTACTTGCCCTATAGAAATAAAAGAATAACATTTAGAAAAAAATATTCTAGAATGACCGGCTGCGAATTGAACCCCGACTCCCCGTTGCCAGTAGGCTAGACTAAATGAACTTTCATTTAGTTTACGTGACTCACTAGTGCGCCATGAATGATTTTAGTTGAGATTTTTATTCCTTTTCTTGAACAATATTTGGTTTTTGTTTGTTGCGCTATCTTCATACTTAACATTCCAAACATATAATAATGCTGCAGTTTTGGTCGACTCAGTGGTCTTGGAGTAAAGTGCTCGCCTCAAGGCCTGGTGTTCGTGGGGTTTAAAAACCCCGCCGGGGTCAAAAAGGGTTTATTTCGAGTGATAACAATTTATAGCATAACTTCTTTTGGGGAAAGAAAAGGGCCATTGGTCCCATTTGTTTGGGTGGTAATGAAATAACCCAAAAAAGGTTTGTGAAAATACCTTTTCCCGGCAAAATTGTTGGGCCCTTTTTCTCACTCAAAAATTCTTTGTCTTATATAATAAATTTGGGGTTTAGAAAGCGCATTTTTAAATAAAACAAAAAAATTTAAAACTAGTAGTTGGACCCGTTCCTTACCCCCCGCAAAAAAATTCAAAAAACTTTTTAAAAAATTTTAATACCAAACAAAATTATCATTAACCCCCGGATACAAACCATCTGTTATACACTTTTTAAAATTAAAATAACGGAATAAGCTAAAAAAAAATAAAATTTTTAAAAAAAACGTTTCCCATTTGCGTGAAGGAAGGTAAAAACACTTGGGGAAAAACCCCCCGGGCCACGCCTGAATTTAAACCCAAACTCCACAACGACCAACCAAAAAAAGGATCCTGAAATTTTCCTCGCGCCCCAACGATTCAGATTTATTGAAAATTTTTCAAAAATTTCCTTTAAAATTTTTTTATGTTTGTTTATAAAAAATTTTTTTACAATTTAAAAAGTTTTAGTTCCTACTTTTCTTTAAAAAAAATTTTAATTTTTTTTTATAAAAATTAAAAAAGGAAAAATATTTGTTTTTTATTCAAATTTTTAAAACTTTTGGGGGTAAATTTTAAAATTTTTTAGCTAATCAAAATACCTTTTTCATTTTTGATATAAAAAATTTTAAAATTTCTAACCTTCCCGGGGGAAAAAGCTATTTTTTTTATTTTTTGGGGTTTTATTTTATAGGGGGTTTTTTTTTCCCCCAATGGGCACTTTTTTAATTATATTTTTTATTTTTAGCACCCTTTCGGTTAACCACTTACCTAAGGGGGCAAGGGTAGGGGGATTTGTAAAATTAAATTTGGGGACCCGTTTAACGGGACCAACCACTTTTAAACCTTTTCCACTCCACACATTCACAATTGGGGTTTAAACACTATTTAAAGGGGTGAAGGATTAACCCCCGGACCCAACAAAAAAATTCTCAAACAAAATTTTTATAAAACCCCTTGGAAAAGGGGGTTTAAACTACACAAATAACCCAAAAAAAAAAAAAATTACACAAAACTAAAAAAAAAAAAAAATTTTTTTTTTAAAAAGTTTTTGTTTTTTTAAATAAAAAAAAAACAAACAAAAACTTTAAAAACTTTCCACGAAAATGTCTTTTTAAAAGCTTTGGGGACGTCATTTAAACCCAAAACCCTTTTGGGGAAATGTGGGGGACACCCTCTTTAACGGGAGGAAAGGGTTTCACGAACACACACACAACCGGGGTAACTAAAATTTTTAAAAAAAATTTAAAACCTTTTAAAAAATACAACTTTTAGGGGGGGTTCAAAAACGTTAAAAAAGGGTACAATTATGCGGGGGAAAATAAAAAATTTTTTACATATTTTTTTAAAAATTTTAAATTTTTAAATTTAATAAAAAATTTTTTTAAATACCCCCTTTTTTTAAATTTTTAATTAAAATACATATTTTAATTTTTTTTAAAAACAATCTAAATTATTCGGGAATAAAAAAAGAAAAAACTTTTTTTAAACCCAAACAAAAATTTTTAAAAGTTTTTTTGGGGGAAATCAGGGAAGGGAAAATCAAAAAAATTATTTTTAAAAAGGGGGGGAAGTTCAATATATTATATCTTTTTAAGGGTTAGATTTTACAAAACAAAATAATTTTTGTTGTAACAAAAATTTTTTTTTAAAGGAAAAAATTTTCCCCAAATCTATTAAATAAAACTACCACCCTTTTTAAAAGGAGGTTAGTTTTTCAATTTTTTAATTTTTGGGGTGGGATTCCCCCCTAATTTAGGGTTGGTTATCTAATTTTTTTTAACTAAGGAACCTTAAAAAAATTTTTAAACCCAAAGTTTAGCCCAATGGGGAAAATTTTTTTGGGATCTACCCGGGGGCCAACAACACATGGCTTTGGTAAAAAAACTTTGGTTTTTGTTTAAAGGGTATTTGAAACGTTAAAACTTTGCATTTAAAAAAATTTTGTTTAAATTTTTTTTTTTTAGGGATCACAATTTTTTCCCCCCGAGGTATCGGAAAAATTAAAAGATTTTTTTTATACACAATAAAAAACACTTTATCAAATGGGTCTTTTTAATTTTAAAACCCTTTTTAAACAAAATCTTTGGGGTAGTAACTGGGTTTCCAATTAAAATTTTTTCCTCAAAAAACAATTTAAAATTTTTTACATTATTTAATACCCTTTTATATTTAGTTTCAACAAAAAGGGTTAGAAATTTTTTTATTTTTAAAATTTTTAAAAAAAAATTTTTCCCTTTAAAAAAGCCTTTCCGAACATTTTAAACCCGGGCCCGCTTTTACTTTTTAAAATTTAAAAATTTAAACCATTTTATTTTTATTTGAATAAATTTTTATTTAAAAATTTTACAGAAATCATTTTTTTTTAAAGGGGGTTAAAAAATTTACATCTTAAATTTATTCACTTTATTTAAATCAAAAATTAAATTTGCCATTTGGGCACAGGCACGTCTTACCCCAAAACAAAATTTAAACATTTCTTTTAAATTTAAAGAAAAAAAAAAAAACTAAAACACTTCAAACTCAGATTGGGGCCCGGGGAGCTCGGGACTCTTACGGGCCAAAAGAAAACTACAAACAAAAAAGAACAAAAAATAATTTTAAAGTGAAACATTTTTCTCTCTTTTTTGCACCTACATGGGGGTGTTTTCTTTAATTTTTGGGCGAGGGCTGAAAAACAAACTAAAATTTTTTTCATTTCGACTTTTTCACCGAGGGAAATGAAATAAAAACAGTACAGTCAACTAAATAAAATTTCACAACCAAAATTTTAAAAATGAACAAAATCAAGCATAAAATGGATTTATTAAAACCCCTTTTTCTAATCAAAATTAAAATGTAATTTTTAATTTAAATTTGGGCTTTTCATTTTAAATTAAAATTTTTTTTCTCCAGCTTCAGGAAGAAAAAAATTTGATAGTCAAAAGAATCTAATAAAGAACTTGATAATCTAAAATTTTTTATGACCCACCAAATCAAAAATTGTTTTTAATTTCCTCTCTATTTCTGTATGTTTTCGTACCTCCGACTAGATCCTAAACTATTTTACCGTTTGGGGCTAAAAACTTGGATCTAGGTTTCATAGGTTTCCCCTAGGATTTTTAAAATTGGATATCAACCCTAAAATTAAGGTAGTTTACAGAAGGCAACACAAAGAAAAATTCTATTTTCTCAAATTTGGCCTTATGATTTTGATTAAAATTTCATTTCAAAACATTAAAAAATATTATAAACAAAATGGCTTACGCTCAATATTTCGCAAAATGACTATAAGGCTCTGGTCTGACGCGTAAATTCTATTTTTATAATATATCCAAAACTATTCAAAATATGAAATTACTTACTAACGAAATATGTATATAATTTATAAATATTTTATTCGGAACATATTTTAAAAATTAATTAATTTCAAGCTATACACAAATATATATTTTTTAACTTTTCGAAGACTAAGATAATGTATTACGACTGTAAAAAAAATCTAGCCCGAATTTTGAGGGATGTCGACGTTTCATGACCCCCAAACCCTAAAAAAGTTGTTTTTGCAACGCAGCCTGTTTCGGGTTTTCCATCTAACCCTAAATTTAAGGCAGTTACAAAAGAGTTGAAAAGAAAAAAAATTGCGTTTTTTTTAACTCGGCTATAACGATTTATTAAAATTCGTATCAAGGCGTTGATTAAGTTTAAAAAAAAAATAAAATTTCATTTTCCAATAAAAATGACTTAAAGGTTCTCTAATTGGTGCAAAAATTTATATATTTTCCGCAACTATTTGAGATTGTAACCTTTTACAACTGACATAAGAAGTTGTATCACTCACCTAGCCACCCCAGTTGACTCGTTCCGACTCGTCTACAAATAAACCCGAGATGTACTCCACTACAAAAACCACATTCACTGACTCGAGTTCGAGCTCGCTGCTGGTCGTGTTGGGAGAGCCTCCTTCCCCCTTCAAACAAGTGGATTTCGCTGAGAGCGAGCCGTGCGCGCGCCGGCGGGGATGTTTTAAAACTTTTATGGACTATATTTGTGCTTGTGACCGATGCTCGTGGACATCGAGACTGTTCTGAACCCCCCCCCCCCCATCTCTCCAGACACTGAAACACATGGTTACCGTAGGTATATAATGGTTATAGCCAGAGTATAGTCACGCATTGTACTCGAGCTTACAAGGTAATAAGCCTAACTATTAGATAGGCTCGACACTCTTTAAATATTCACTTTGGTATTAAAAGTTTATCTTTCAAAATTGAATGTCTAGAACTTCAGTACAAAAATAAAATGGATAATAAATTACTATGACCAGGTATTTTTCTTTGCCCATAAGGGAATGTTAACTTGGGAGAACCATTCTGGCTCCATTTATTTTTGGGACGTTTAATTTCCGCATCACGGAAAGTTTACTTGGTCTGTTGTAACTTACCCGAGGAAACCACGATTTGCTAGCTTCATTTCTTGCAGCCAGGACCTATTTAGAGTATTTGTTTGGGGTTGGATAGTTTATTTTTACCGTCTTGTTTTTATTTAAAGGTTGGTTAAATGTGGGGTCACGAGCGGCTGGGAGGATAATTCTTGTGTGGACACTTTGTTGGTTATTAAATGTGGGCCGCGGGCCCCTTTTTCATATATCTATGGAGGGCACTCCGTTTATTGTTAAAACGTAAGTTAATTATATTTTAGACCTTTGAACTTTATATTATGTAAGTTATTATTATAACGCCTCTACCGTTGTTTAGGATAGGTACGTGTGATCCTTACTCACCTTAAGTTTTATGTTAGGGCAAGTATTGGCTCTCTGCCATTAATTATGAAAGATTTTTTTATAGTGAGATAGGAGACCGAATTATTAGAGTTTTATTGTCATTCTCTGATGTCGCCATTTTGGGACGTCAAAAAGATATAAGGGGCCGTCTGTTGCTTGTTATTATTTTGGTGCCCATCTGGCTTATCTCCTTGCTTATCGTTTTAAAACTTAAGTGCCTCTCCCTCATTGAGCTGTATTATGTTAATTGTGAAATAAATGTATAGCTCTCTTGTGCTTACCTCTGTGTGTTATTTGTGGGGATAATTATGGGGGTAGGTAACATACTAAATTACTTATCATTGTAAAATTTCAGTAACACTAAAAAAACTTTTATTTCAAATATATTTTTATAAAACCAATAATTTCGTATACATTGGCAAATATATTAATACAATTTTGTGAGCTTTAGTTTTGAAGAGATACTACTTAAGTTTTAATTCAATATTCTCTAATGCCATGTTGTTTTTCCTTTAATCTCTTAGGAGAATGTTTGTACAGCACTGGGGTGAATCCGGGATTTTCGTGAGGGAGGGGGCGAGAGAAACGGGTGCTCCCATCGGGATTGGTCAGGGAGGGAGGTGGGAGGCACCTCAACAAATTTGGACATAAAAATTTAGCTATTCAATCAATTAGACAAAATAGATGGAATTATTCAGTTTTCGAACAGTCAAACTTTATCTCCACTCTATAGTACAGCTAGTTATTTATCATTCTAAATTGATGGTGTAACAAGATTAGTGCTTAACAGTGGGACCAGCGTGCTCTCATTGTTTACCCTGGCTGCGCTCCTTGTTCTCTCTGTCTCCCTCCTTGTCTAGCAGGTAGGTAGTGACCTTCTCACTTGACTGCGGGGATTAGAGGGGCCAAGGAGGTGCGGGGGGAGGACGGAGACACGTCTGGAAGGGTCGGGATTCTTTTATTCTGGACTCTTAACTTTAGAAATGGAGGATTCCAGACCCTTAGCTGTCACCACCCTATATAAACAAGCTCAGCGATAGCCGCGGAAGTTCAGTTTTTGGCTCTCAACCAGTGGGACGGGGAGTGGACGGCGTGTCCAGTGTGTAGACCGGCGTGTCCAGTGTGTGGACCTGCGTGTCCAGTGTGTGGACCGCATGTCCAGAGTGTGTGGACCGGCGTGTCCAGTGTGTGGACCGGTGTTTGTGTATCGCGGGTCAACGCAGTGTATCGTGTGCAGGACAAGTGTTGGACTAAGTACACGGGTGATGTAGACATTTATTGTTACTGTGTTAATGAACATGTTTGTGACTGTATTTAAATATTTGAATAGTTATTAGGTGTTTTAGAGTTGTTAATTTACTTATTTAATTTACTTATATCTCTGTGTTCTATTAGTTTAATTAAGTTACAGACTTGTGTAAGGTTATTTTTATTTTACTTAGTTACTTGTTTAGTTATACTTAATTTAGATACACAGTTAATTAGAGTGTGTATGTAAGTGGTAATTTTAACAATCACAACCTTGAATATTCCGTGGGCAATTTTATTCGTGTTTGGTCGGCAACCTACCCCAATATCTCTAAAAGAACTCGTGGTTCACACTTTCACGTGTGAACGGCCTGTGACCCTCCCAGGTCACGTGCGGCACCCACGTTACAATATTTTACCGCTAATACGATATGTGTGAGGTATTATTCGAAGATTATGTTTAAAACACGTTATTTAAAAATAAACTATTGTGAAGATATTTATTATTAATCATTGAAATAGTAATAGTAAAAATTATAAAATAAATTTAAACCTACACAAAGTGTGTTCAATAAGGTGAGAGACGCGTAACTTAAATTTGGGTAATTTCATCAATGCCCATTTTCACCACTTTAATAGGCCTACTTAATATAATTGTCTTAATTATTTATAATAATTACCGTATATTAATAATTTAATAATATTACCAATAACTATCTAAAAATTAAATCTGGTTAGTGAGATAGTATTACGTAACAATAAAACTAGTACTCACATTAACATTGATTTAATTGGTTTTATTTCTTGAAGGGGAAGCGCGCCCCCACATCCGTGGCCTGGATCTGCCCCTGGTATAGCCATGATCTATTTCTCTCATTTTATACTCAATAGTCAATAATTACCTATTTTATTGGTCAAAATTTAAAAAGATAAAGATGTGCATCCCTAATAAAATGTCGAAAATTTTAAGTGGAAGTCAAAATTTTAATTCGAAGTGTTGACCCTTGGGGATCCAATATTGATATTTTTATTGGTTCAAATATACAATGATAACGTTAATTTTTTTTAAATAGAATTACTAAATTTAAAACCGTGAGAAAAAATGTTTTACGTATGTATAGAGCAATTTGTGCTCAGGTTCGTATATTATATTACGAATTTTGAGTAAATATTTCCATTTTTTAAACAATAGAATGAGAAAGTCCGTGCGGAGTTCCATACCATTTATTTATATAAGATAATAATTTCTCATACTGTAGGTTTATGATGGTTTATTTAAGCAAAAATATGGTAATTATATTATGTTTATATCTACACTTTAATGCTGATTAACTTAATTAGTATGTTTTAGTGTTTACCTTTGATACACTACTAATCATTTTATCAGTGTTTATCGTATTGTAAACATATACACCAAAACTGAACCATTCAGTGAGTATTTGATAAAACGTCAAACTTTATCATAATATTGAGGCAGAAAGTCTTCAGGACCACAACATTTTATGTATATAACAAAATAAACAATAAATAATATATCAAATATTTTCGTGCAAGGAGGAAATACACTATTCCTGTTTGTGGTCTTACCCATTCTCGTGAGCATGTTCGACCATGACGGAGAAGTCAGTGACGGTTCCCTCGGTGTCAGGGTACTGCACGAGCACACCCGCGACATCCCTGCTAGAGAAGTCAGCGCTCACAACATCTCCTACTTCCACTGTGAGTCCTTGGGAGTCAGCTCGGGTCTGGACTACAGACACTGTCTGAGGGTGCAGCAGGTGGGACAGAACAGCTTCCGGCGTTTATTCTGTCTGGACAAATCACACTATACTGGATATCATCGCTGGGAAACTGGGTGGCTGCTATTGGGAAACAGCGTCAATCTCTCCTTCAATATAAGACAAGTTTTGCAACACTGGTTAGTCGAGGCTGCCAGTAGCTTTTTCTTACCCCAGCACACCACCTTCAGACCTAACTTAAAGCGAAGAGATTTGGCAACAGTTGACAGAAAGAGAACGAAGATAAAGCTGTTTTTTTTAATTGCTTCTACAATGATATTGTGTGTAGCAACTATTGTCGTACATTATCTGGAGATGAGCATCAACTAGAAGAGTGTTTCTCAAAGTGTGGTCCAAGCTGGGCCTATCAAGTTATCTACAGAATCCTAGCAAGCCTAGTAAAATAATAAACTAGAGGATGTGGGCCGGAACAAAGCTGTAACATACATTTTCTAGAAAGCCCGTTCTGCATGGAACAAGGTTGTTAGGGATGCAGTTTAACCCCTGACAAAAGATGGCACTGTTATCTGCAATCAAAGGGAATTATATTGTGTTGAAAATTGGCTAACCTGGAACATAGCTATAACATTGTTTAAAATGGCTGTATCCGCCTACATGAAGCTGTCTGTGGCTATGGTGAACCACCTGAATAGGGGCAAAAAGCGACGTTGTAATATTTCAGAATGACAATGTATTGAAAAGAGTGTAAGAGATACTGAGAATAAATATAGCAGTAAGCAAAACAACTGTATCTATTGAGTAACGTGGAACAATTTCATGTATTATGTAATAAGGGCAGTGGCTACGTTATAATTCTACGTAAGCTATATTTAGAATATACTATAACATATTATATGAATGTACTATCGTTCAAATATACATAGCATTTTATATAAAAGGTGTTCAAAACATCAGCATCCAAACTTCACATATAGTTTTTTAAACCAAAAGTAATATAAAATCAATATACACTTATATATGGCAAACTATGCTAGTACAATTAAATTGTGTTCAAAGTTTTGGAGCACAGCGCCGGAAGAGCAAGGTTGTGCAAGCATGCGTGTACAACAAGTTGCCTAGGTATTATACACGTGGCACTGTACACCTCGACATGTTGGAGCACGCAGCAGAACATACCACAGTTAATAGTAAACAACCCACCAGTTCATCTAGAAAGGTGAGGGTCATCATTAACGGTCCCACATCACAGCAAGTGCTCGAAATGACCACCCCAACTTCGTTGCAGAGCCTCATTCTGTGCGGCAGTGATTGACGAAGATATCTGGGATAGCTTGTACATTTGCCGCTGCAATTATGATTTTTGCTACCAAGTCATCCTCAATAACAGCTGGGTCTCATACACAACGCTCTTCAAGAAGAAGATCGGGGATCGGGGGTGCAATGGGTCCGATCCATCTGTTCCCAAACGTAGCATTCACAAGCCATGCGTGAAACGTGAGCTGGAGCACCATCCCGCTGGAACCATGTGTTCTCTTTGACTATTAGTGGTACATATTCTAGCAGTACAGGAAATATCCGGCAAATGGCTCCATTCATGTGAGGTCGGAGTGAGCTGTACGCACAGCCCGGGAATGGCCGGAATGATGCATGTTTGTCTGCGGGACAAATATCTGTCACCCAGCAAGCTGTGGGATTAGAGCACTTGCAGTAGTGTGTACACCCTGTGAGAACCCCACTTCCTATGAGAGTATAAAGACTCACATCCTGTTTGAGTACCGTTATAATTTACCTACACCGCTCATGACAGCGCTGTGATTTCCTCCTCCAATTTTGACCTGCTTTCCACACCAGTTAATTCGCCCGCCTCCCCCCCCCCCCTCCACACTGAGACTATGCCCCCGACAGAGGTCACCACAGTAGCTCATGGGTTTATGATTTTAATGTGTGCCCTAGGCCCATTAATGTGTGCCCCAAGGGTTTTGGGTAGGGACCGTGCCATCTTGGACACTGTTTCCACAACGTGTTGGCATGGGGTTCAAACTCGGGACCATAATTAAACATACATTGTTTGGAGCTCGACCTCAGAATCCACAGACTGGGAGTGACCACAACCTTGGCCCACAGATCCCCACCAAGCTCGAAGAGAGCAATTACGGTCATTTTCCGGGCCCCATGCAGTCATTACCGGTAAACACGTTAAATCAGGAAAATTCCGGTCAGCTCCGTGACACGGATTTTTGTGTCAAACACAATAGCGCGAGCGCTAAGTGTCTTCCAACACTCTATCATTAACGATGTCATTCTTATCTACGGCAAAAGTATACCTATAGTATGATTTTGACCGAAAGTACAATTACGTCAAGATACACTTGACAGCAAATTATGTATGAATATTCTAAACTGTTCCTCCTAGCGAATCTAAACTGTTCTTCCTACCCAAGAACTTAAATTATAATCATACGGCAGGTCCGTAATATGACCATAAAGTTTGTGTTTTAAACTGTTCCTCCTACCAGAATCAAATTATAGTTTGTTCTTCCTACAAACAACTTAAATATATTTGTTCATACCTCCAAAAGCGTCTGCTGAAAGAGTGCCCTTGGTGGTGAACGCCACAACCAAGAGTAGGCGGCTGCCAGTTGTGGAGAGTTGAGACGGCCTGGTCTGTGAAAGACATGTGATTATTATTATTATTATTATATTATTATTATTATTATTATTATTATTATTATTATTATTATTATTAGCACCACTATTACTAACCGTTCGGGTTATACACACTTGCGCTAATGTGCAATGATAAGGTGATTGTGAGATCAAATGGGAAGACCTACGGTTTAACGTGGGATCCGAACCACTGTGGAGGCCTGGCATTCCACACATCAATAAGTTGTGATTAATACACGTATTGTCAGAGGTGAAGGATTGAACCCCGGACCCATAGCAGAGAATCTCAAACTAGTTTACTGAGTGAAACTTGGTAAATTTGTTGAAACTATAACACATAATCAACATAAAAAAAACTATTCACACATGGACCAAATATATAGAATAATACTACTTAAAATGTATTGTATTTTTAGAGTAAAAAAACAAACAAAAACATTAAAACTATTCTCACTGAAGAATGTCTATTTGAAAACCAGTTTGTGACGTCATTTGTACAAACCCTCATGAACTGTGAGGAGAGCTAGCGGGTCGTTTAGCGGCGGAGGAAATGGCTTCAAGAGACACACCAGCAACCGGCCGGTAGACTCAAATTTAAAAACAATGATATTCTCTTTTAAAAAATACATCACTGATGTGCTGTTCAGAAAACTGTTCCGGTAAAAAGGTATGCAATTATTTAGGGGGTGAAATAGTAATTTTTTACATATTTTCTTAAGTTTATTTTTAATCAATAAAATTATGTTTTTTTAATACGACCCTTGTTCAAATTATTAATTAAAATACATATTTTAATATTTTTTTAAAATCTAAATTATTCAGAAAATAGCCAACAAGACAATCTTTTGGAACAGAGACATCAAATTTTTGAAAAGGTATTTTAGGCGTAATCATGTAAGAAATATCATGAAATTATTTTAAAACGTTGAAGTTAAATATGTTATATCTTTTTAATGGTTAGATTTACAGAAACCAAATAAATTTTCTTGTAACAAACAACCTTTATTTTAATAGGAGAAAATATTCAAGTCTATTAAATAATAACTACCATCAGATTTAAGGAGGTAGTAGTACAAGTATTTTAGATATTTGGTGGGAATTCCCCTTAACATAGTATTCACTATCATCCCTGAAAGGCCAGAAACATAATTAGGACGTTATCCAGAGAGGAAATGACTCAAATATTACAGTTAACTTATAGAATATTCTATGTAATTAGAAGTTACGAATATATTTAAAAATTAAAACTTCTTAACGTTTAATAGCGTAATTTAAACCGGAAAAATATCCTCAAAATACATAAGAGTTAATGTTAAACATTCAAAATTTCAATCATACTTTAAAAACTAAGACAAATGATTTATTACTCGCAAGAAACATTTTAACAATTTACTAACATTATATTTAAAAAATGTTTAAACAAAACAAGATATTCTACTCTAAGATATTTACATTATGTACACAGAAAAGTTGAAATTAATGCGTTGGTTACATTTCGGAGACTACTACCAACGTAGTGTTTCCAAACCAAGTTGTCGTCGAAGTTTTTTGCTGCACGTGCGCCTGTGTTTTATGTCATTCTATGCATCTGTATCTGTATCTGTCTCCATCTGTGCACGTATCTGTCTCCATCTCTGCACGTACCTGTGCTGTTCATTGTTCTACGCGGGCTTATACGTGTCCAAGTCTAGAAGGGTAAAGGAAAGGGGGGTGTCGAGTGGGAAAGGGGAAGTGGAGTCTCTTTTATTTTTAACAAACCGGCAATAGCTTGTTCTCGCAAAGGGATGTTCTTTTCTTCGCTATGGGATTTTCTGAAACCTTCCATCTATAGCACGGATCCTGTTATTTCATAGCTTTGCTTGTGCTCCACGGTTCATCGCGCCGACATGTAGGAGATTAAAAAAGTTTAAGGTAACCTAGCTTTTAGTGTGTCTTTCATTATAGTTTATTTAAACGTTAGTTAGAAATGTATTAGAAATAGGAAAATAATATATGTTTTGAAATGTTTATGGATATTAAACTGATTTATAAATAACTTTAGAGCTATGTAGCTTAAACAATCACTCCAAAAATAAAAACTAGTGGTAGAATTGACGTGCCTTACTAAAAAAAACGGTGAGACAGCACTAACATACAATTTAGAATAATTAATCAGTGGCGTGCCGTGACTGGACTAGTAGGACTAGGCTATCCTCAACATTTTTAGTTTATTTTTTTTTAGTTAATTTAACTGGGCATAAAAGCAAAAATAATATGAGTCTCAATTTGCGTCACAATAATCAACGAGATTCTACTATTTGTGCACTGCCCCCACACCCCCTTCCCTCTTGCAATGACAACACACTAACATCAGAAGCGCTGTCACAAAACTCAATGATATCCCCCCTGCTTGCCGAACCCTTCCCCTCTCCAACTAACATCGGAAGCGCTGAGTCTTATCGCTCTTACCGGGGAGGGCCAGGTGAAGCCAGCCTAGTCCGTCTCTATAGTAAGATATATGCTAACATTGGCGTTTTTGTCACAGGTAAATGTAATTTTGGTTTGCTTCTTATAATGGTAGTGTTGTGGTGGTTAAGCTTATGTAATTTTACCCTTGATGAAAGAATCTGTGAAGTGTTAAAGGTTCGATGTCAATTAGTTTGACAATGTTTGAAAGTGTGAATATGGAAAGGGACTCGATTTGGAAACTGTTCCCTCCAACAAAGCTTGGGAAGGGACCTACAAATACAGGGGTTTGGAGGGGTATTATGGGATGACATCCGACCCCCTTTTCAAAGCTGCTCTGACCCTTATTGCATTTCGTTGGACCCCCATTTTAAAAAACAAAATAATAAGAAATAGGCCAACTCCAACACTTTTGCTAAAAAAAAATAAAATATTTTAGTCTTTCAAAAAAGAAAATTGATTTTAAAAAGGGTTAACTCTGCAAATCAAAAAACGGTTTTGTGGGCCTTTGTTTGTTCATACAAATCGGGGGGTGGAATAATAAAGTTTTGTAATCACAAATTTTCCAAACCCCAA